>PVKU01004242.1:0-86790 GCA_004027475.1 Anoura caudifer
GAGTGGGAGAAGAGCAGGGGAAAATGTACAGAGAATAAGTAGCATAGATGGTAGGTAGAGAATAGGGGAGGGCAAGAATAGTGTGGGAAATGTAGAAGCTAAAGAACTTATGACACATGGACATGAACTAAAGGGGGGAATGTGGGTGGGAGGGGGTGTGCAGGGTGGTGGGGAATGATGGGGGAGAAATGGGACAACTGTAATAGCATAATCAATAAATATATTAAAAATAAAAATAATATTCACTTAAAAAAGGCAAATGCCATATGAAATCACCTATAAGGGGAATCTAATGAACAAAATAAACTAATGAGCAAAATAGAACCATAGACATGGAAATATGGAACAGACTGACAGTGACAAGAGGGGATGGGAATGGAGGGTAATTGTGGAACTATGGGGAAGGGACTATCTAAAGAGCATGTATGAATGACACTTGGACATAGACAACAGTGTGAGAATTGACTGCAGGGGTGTAGGGTGGGATGGCGGAGGAGGGCCAAGGGGGAGAAATTGGGACAACAGTAACAGAATTACAATAAAATGTAAAAATTATATATTGAACTACATGAAAATTTAAGTATTCCTCTTATAAAGAAACTGAAAAGACTAAGAGGAAATATTTTCAAATTACATACCTAACAAAGAAACCTGTTATCCAGACTAGAAATAATTCTCAAAACTCAATATTAATAAAACAAACAACCCAGTTAATAACTGAGCAAAAGAGGCATGAATAGGTACTTTATCAAGGAAGATATGCAAATAGCAGATAATGAAAAAATCATTAATCATTAATAAGGTAACAAACTTAGCATTATTAGGCATTAGAGAAATGTGAATAAACCATGATCAGACATCACTACTAACATATTAGAATAACTAAAATAAAAATAAAGAGTAGTTATACCAAATGTTAGTGAGGATGTGAAGAATCTTTCGTTCTCATACATTTTCAGCCAGAATGGCTGTCATTGTAGAAAAAAGTTTATCAATTTTTTAATAAAGTTAAACGTACACTTACTATGTGACCCAGCAATCTGATTCCTAGTTCTTTACCATAGAGAAATGGAAGCTTATTTCCCCCAAAAAAAAGTGTATAAGTGTTTATAGCATCTCTATTAACCATTGCCCAAAACTGGAAACAATCCAAATGTTCTTCAATCGGTAAATGAATAAGTCAGCTGTGGAATACCTTAATAGTAAAATGCCACTCAGAAATAAAAAAGAATGATCTATTGTGATGTGCAGCAACACATGTGAATCTAAAAGGTATTATGTTGAAGGAAAGAAGCCAGTCTCAGAAGGTTACATAGCAAATGAAGTCATTTATATGACCTGGAAAAGACAAAACTACAGTGACAGAGTATAGCAAGAGATTATGGAGAGAGCAAATGACTACAGGGAAATATAGAATTCCTTTGTAACAATGGAACTGTTCTACCTTCTGATTATGGTGGTAGTGACATGAATCTATAAATGCATCAAAATTTATAGATTTGTACACCAAAGGTCTGTATGTCAATTTTGTTAGATATTATTTTTTTAAATGTTTAACCTTCAGCTGCCCAAATAAAAGTGACTTCATTGTACAGTTCTCCTACAGGTAAGTTTCAATTATGAGTTGCTTATAAAGGAATCCCACCTTTAAAAGTTAAGCATAGGATTACTGTTTGATCCAGCAATTCCATTCTTAGGTAAAAACTCAAGGGAAACAAAAATATATGTCCTGAGTTACAGGCCAGATCACCAGTTGAGGTCATGAAAGAAGCAACCAATCTATGTTTCTCTCATACATTGATGTTCTCTCTTTCCACATCCTTTCTCATCTCTAACAATAAATAAACAAAATCTTTAAAGAATATATGTCCACACAAGAACTTGCCCATTCATTTATAATAGCTAAAATGCCCATCAGTGGATAAACAAATATTGTATATCTATACTACAGAATATTATTTGGTGATACAAAGAGATAAGTACTAATACATGCTATAACACGAATGGCCCTTGGCAGCATTGACAGAAGTAAAAGAAGTAAAAAAATCCCTTAGAAACTGTATGATTCAACTTATATGAAATGTCCAGAATAGGAAAATCTATAGAGGTGGGGGGCAGGAAGTGGGTGAGCAAAGGAGAGAATGGAGGGGGTGATAGCTATAGTTTTTTTGGGGGGATGACTAAAACGTGCTAGGATTTTTTGTGATTGTTTCACACTTTTGTGAATATACTAAAACCCACTGAATTGTATACTTTAAATGGACAAATTGTACCATATGTGGATTATATCTCAATGTATTTATTACAAAAATTGCATTGAAAATTATGGTGTATTTACTCAATACCTTACTTTACAGCAATGAGAATGAACCAACCACACCATATACAAAGCATGGATAAATGTCACAAACATGTTGAGTGAAAGAAGATAGATACACAATAGCACATAACACATGATTTTGTTTGTATAAAGTTTTAAAAGAAATTATTTGTTATTAGAAATAAAGATAATAAAGGAAAGAAATATGTTATTAGAAATAAAGATAATTGTTACCTTTAAGGAGGGTGTAACTGGTGGGGGACATGAGGGAACTTCTGGGTGTCTGAAGCTTGGTCTGGGAGGTGGTTACATGTATGTATTCAGTCAGCTTGTGAAAAATATGTACACTATGATTTGTGTATTTTCTATCTGTATTTCTATTCTTTTCGATATATGTTGCAACAAAACAATAAAAATAGGAGATATTTGCAAAACAATGTTTATTGGTGTCAATTTAATGTTAACAGGAATCCTCAATTTAAGGTGCAGTAAAATAAGTTAATTTTATTTAGTGCAAAAAACACCTCAGTTGTGATATACCATGGCTGTAATTGGTCCTGGCCAGGCCCTCTCACAGCTTTGCTCTGCTCCTGGTTGGTCTGCTCTACTTTGCTCTACTCAGACAAGACATCTTCATTGTTTCAACTCAGCCATGGAAATATTTAGTGGGACAAAATGTAGGTCCTTTCCAGAGAGGAGGTGGCATATATAGATAGAGAAGTCCATGCCCCTGGTCTTTGTCTGGTCTGTCCTCATGCAAAGGAGGACTTAAAATTTTCAAAATTTGATTGGTCAAATTGGCACTTTCCTGATTGTTTAGAATGGAGCTGCTCTCACTGATCTGTGAAGATGTTGGTGGCAATGTAGCTTCACAGCTCCAATTGGACAGAGAAAGTCTAAGTCCTATTGGTTGAAATAGGATTTCAGGAACTACTTTATAAGGGCTGCCTCACATGGCACAAACACAGTGCAAGCAGGCAGTGCAGTACAAAGGCAAGTAGTTCAGTCAGGCTTCTCTGTGAAGTGCAGTTTGAGTGAGAGGCCCCTGCATAGAAATAGCTACTAGATTTTTTATTTAATTTGAGCCTAGTTAGCCACCAGAAGCTCTTCTTAGCAGGTATATTCTTTCTCGGTGTCCATAGCTTGTATCGTTAGTTTCCTATTGCTGCTGTAATACATTACCACAAATTCAGTGGCTTAAAACAACTCAGTTATTATCTGCAGGTCAAAGTCCAAAATGACTTTCATTGGTCAATAGTGCTGCATTGCTTCTGTAAGCTATAGAAAGCAATCTACTACTTTGACTCTTTTAGCATCTAGAGACCACCTACATTTCTTAGTTTGTGGCTCTTTCCTACATTATCAAAGCCAACAGTGAATCATTCTTTAAATCTATGCTTCTGTTATCCCATTATCTTTCACTGCCTTCTATCCCTGTCTATTTATTATAAAGATCTTTTGATTACCTGGGCCTACACAGATTCTCCAAGATACTCTTCTAATCCCAAAATCCTTAACTTAATCACACCTATAAAGACCCTTTTGCCATAGAAGGTAACACATTTACAGGTTCTAGGGAATGGGACATGGACATCTTTGAGAGGCCATTATTTATAAGTTCTCAGAGCATACCAAAAACATATGGACTGAGGAAAAATTATTCTTTTTTATTGTGGATGGCACTGGAAAGCATTATGCTAAGGAAAAATTATTCTTTAATTTAAACTTTAGGTAAAAAAGAGGAACTAGATGAACTAGGAAACAAGATGATGACTGCTAAAAACAAATTAATAGTCTGAGAAGAATAAAAGAAATAACACCTTACCACATACACAAACAAAAAAGGATAAAATCATGAAAGATAAGATTCAAAAGAACTATCATGAAAACAAGAATATAAAATAGAAGCTCCAGGATATAAAGTTTCAGGAAAGGGAAATACAAGAGGTAGATAAATAGGAAAGTTCTAGAAAATATTGGCTTTGAAACTAGAAAAGTTGTTATTCATACTGCCTGTCACTACCAAAACAAATAAGTAGAGAGAAGGATTGATTATTTATGGGTGCTTTATTCAGATAGCCTGCAATCTGAGAAGACAGCAGGTTAGGTACCTGCTGTCTTAACATCTCATTTCAAGCCAATGTTTTTATAAGAAGAAAGGGTGGGTAAGGTGGTTAGGGAAAGGTTGATTGGATAAAAGGGTAGATAAGGGGTTTGCAGTGGAGAGGGAAAGATTAATTGGATAAGAGTTTCAGTCTGGTGACTTTTTTCTTAGAACTTCTTTTTCAGTTGATCAACAATTCTTTATCTACATCACCGACATTCCATCCCTGGAATACAATGGCTCAGATACCTTATCAATGGCTTGCAGACCCTCTGGGCTACAAAGGTTGAATTGCTTGTCTACTTCTTAGAATAACATGGTGGTGCATTCTAGTTCCTGGATTAACAGCTTTCCACAGGTATTAGTAACTTAAGCCTATTCTGGAATTTCAAGGGGAAGTTGAAAATTGTGTATGCTTCTAAGACAGGATAGTGGGGAACTTTCTTCACAAGTGAAAAAAAAGGAAAACTGAGACAAAAAATAAACAAGGCCAAACATTTGAGCAATTTACAGACAGCTAATGAATCATATGGAAATTTAGGAGCAAATGGTTTATACATTTTAAACTATCTCAGGGCAGACCAGCCTCATTCCCAGTCCTTCCTTAATAACGCACTTTAAAAATAAAACTAACCAGAGAAACAACCCTGATCCCTTGATGCAGAACCCAGTTCATGGGGTCTGTGACATTGTGGATGAGATATGACAAATTCACACGGACTACCAAGTCCTGTGGAGGAAAAAGGACAGTGTGGCTTCTCTCTCAAGAGGAGAAAAACCTCAACTCTTGCCTTGACAAGCTTTTATTGCTTTTCTGGGCACATTACATGATGGTCCTCATTTACTATGCACAGGTTCACTTTAGGTGGTTACCTTTTACAGAAAACAAAGGAAAGAATGTTTCTAATTACTTCAAAGAGAAGGATGTTGCAGACCAAGGGGAAAAGTGGTTGAACCAGTTACACTCCATACTGAGGAGGTTTAGCACAGACTTTAGGAAATTACAGTAAGCACCTGATGCCTCAATTCAGGGTAAGGGAGTTTAGCAAAAACAAGTCTCAAAGCAGCCTATGTACAATGCAGGCTTGATTCCCCATGGGAGAACCTATCTGTCGGCATGGGTCCTGTCTGGGCCCACACCACACAGAATGGTCTCCCATAATCCCTCTATACAGACATTTTGATTAATCAGCCCATTGAAGGGCACATCTGAAAAGCTAATGAATATTGTGTTAAGACCATCCCCTGATATCTCCCCTATAATTCCAGCCTGAGGTCAAAGAAAGATAAAAAACTTCAACACAAAGTGTCTACAGTATGCTCCTCTTCCCAGGAGCAAGCCTACACCTTTCCCTTGTTTCACTTCCTCCCCCACAGGCCTGCATCTACCCATGAATGCTTTTGTATAGTATGCCCACACCTTGTATCTCTGCTGTTTTTATCCTAAACTCTAAGGGACCCCATGATACTTGCAATCAGGAAAAGAATGGCAGTGGCAGCTTGTCCAGGGTTTAGCCCATGAGCCTGTCACCAAGGCTCCCTTTCACTCTGAATTTCTCTCTCTGTTACTTCTTCTACCTTAAGCCTTTCCTTTGTTTCACTGCCCCAATCTTTAATAAACATACTCTCAAAATCACCTGCACTGGTATTGGAAATCTTTCCTACACAAAGTCAAAAACCCACACACTCCTGGTAGGCTCATACACCATCCAGTAACACTTTTAAAGAAAAACTACAGATTTTTAAACAAAGGAAACAAAAGCAAAGTAGTATCAATTTTCATTAGCATTAATTCAAAAAGCAAAATATTGATGAAATTATCACATGCTGAAATCATTGCAGCTGAGCAGCTTATACCAGACAAAGTCACTGAGGCAAGAGATAGGATAGAAATGAGGGAGTCCTGAGACATTGCAGCTGTCATTAGTCAGCACCTTGATTTCCATGACCACTAAGAGCCTGGCCTCCATCTCTAAATGCAACAATTTGGTAAGCCAGCAAGGAAGTGTCCTGTGGAAGCACCAGAACAGTAAGACAACTCCTCACTGCTCCAGTGTTTGGAGTTAATTTTCATTCTTTCTGCCACCTCTCTGTTTCATTTTCTGATGCCTTTGGATGCCCTGGCTCATTGAAGAGAATTTATCACTTTTATGAGGGTATGGGTTGCTTAGTTAAGAGCCAATATGGTATTCACCACTTAAAAGACTCCTGTGTGAGGATTACCTGGTCTTGGATCAGGGAAGAGGCTCTCGGTCCCCTGTCAGGCACAAGACAACATCCACACAATGAGGTATGCTGTAAAACATAACATCATCCTTTCCCTAGGGCTTTCCATTTACATCTATTGTAACTCTCAGAAAGGGTTTGTGAGGTGCACCTTCTTTTTTTGCTATATCTTTTTTTTACTGTCACAAACCATGCTCTTCCTAAAATGTGCTTTACCCACTTAATTTTGGCCTCTCCACTTGCACCTCTTCCCTGTCTGTCTCTTCTGCAACCAAAATATTTGCTGAATTTGATCTAGCACTGAACATGGGTCAAGGTTAGTGGGCCCTTTCAGTTGGTACTACCCCAGAACAGATGAAATATTGCCTCCCCTTTCCTGCCCATATCACCATTGTTTATACGATCACTGGCTGGAGACCATTAATGTGCACTTCCTCATCCTTTGTTCTCCTTAGGGCTCTCCAAAGCCACCTTACTCAAGCTAGGCACAGCATTTGACAGATCTTTTTTTTTTTTAATTTTTTATTTTAATTGCTGTTCAAGTACAGTTTTCTGTTTTTTACTCCCATCCCAGCCCACCCTCCCAGCCCTCCACACCTCCTTCCCATTTCCACCTGTACTGGTTTTTGTCCATGTGTATTTTATAATTGTTCCTGTAAACCCTTCCAATTTTCCCCTGAAATTCCCTCCCCTCTCCTCTCTGGTCACTGTCACCCTGTTCTCTATTTCAATGTCTTTGGTTATATTTTGCTGGTTTGTTTGTTTTGTTGTTTAGGTTCCTATCAAAGGTGAGATCATATGATATTTGTCTTTCACCACCTGGCTTAATTCACTTAGCATAGTGCTCTCCAGTTACATCCATGCTGTCCCAAAGGGTAGGAGTTCCTTCTTTCTTTCTGCTGCATAGAATTCCATTGTGTGAATGTACCATAGTTTCTTGATCCATTCATTTACTGATGGGCACCTAGGTTGCTTCCAACACTTGGCTATTGTAAATTGTGCTGCTATGAACATTGGGGTGCATAGGTTCTTTTGGATTGGTGTTTCAGGGTTTCTAGGATATAATCCTAGCAGTGGAATTGCTGGGTCAAAACACAGATCCATTTTTAGTTTTCTTAGAAAATTCCATACTCTTTTCTATAGTGGTTGTATCAGTCTGCAGTCCCACCAACAGTGCACTAGGGTCCCCTTTTCTCCATATCCTCTCCAACACTTGTTGTTCGTTGCTTTGTTCATGATGACCATTCTGACTGGTGTGAAGTGGTATCTCACTGTGGTTTTAATTTGCATCTCTCTGATAGCTCATGATATTGAGCATCTTTTCATGTGTCTCTGGATCCTGTGTATGTCCTCCTTGGAGAAGTGTCTGTTCATGTCCTTTGCCCATTTTTTAATTGGGTTGATTGTCTTCTTAGAGTGGAGTCATGTAAGTTCTTTATATATTTTGGAGATTAAACCCTTATGTGAGGTATTAGGGGAAAATATGTTTTCCTATACACTTGGTTCTCTTTTTATTTTAATACTATTTTCTTTGCCATGAAGAAGCTTTTTATTTTGATGAGATCCCATTTGTTTCTTCTTTCCTTTATGTCCCTTGCTTTAGGGGACATATCAGTAAAAATGTTGCTGTGTGAAATATCTGAGATTTTCCTGCCTATGTTCTCTTCTAGGACTTTAATGGTATCACAGCTTATATTTAAATCTTATATCCACCTTGAATTTATTTTTGTTTATGGTGTAAATTGGTGTTCAAGTTTCTTTTTTTTTTTTTTTTTTTGCACGTAGCTGTCTAGTTCTGCCAACACCTCTTGTTGAAGAGATTACTTTTGCTCCATTTTATGTTGCTGCCTCCTTTGTCAAATATTAATTGAACATAGTGAATTGGGATTATTTCTTGGCTCTCTGTTCTATTCCACTCGTCCATGTGTCTATTTTTGTGCCAGTACCAGGCTGTTTTGATTACAGTGGCCTTATAATACAGTTTGGTGTCAAGTATTGTAATCCCTCCTACTCTGCTCTTCTTTCTCAAAATTGCTGCAGCTATTCAGAGTCGTTTATGGTTCCACATTAATTTTTGAAGTGTTTGTTCTATGTCTGTGAAATATGCCATTGGTACTTTAATAGGTATTGCATTGAATTTGTAAATTGCTTTGGGGAGTATGGACATTTTGATGATGTTAATTCTTCCGATCCATGAACACAGTATATGTTTCCATTTGTTTGTGTCCTCCTTGATTTCTTTCTTCAGTGTTGTGTAGTTTTCTGCATACAGGTCTTTAACTCCTTGTTTAGGTTTATTCCTAGGTATTTTATTTTTCTTTTTGCTATATTGAATGAATTTTTTTTCTTGATTTCTGCTTCTGCTCTTTCATTGTTTGTATACAGAAATGCCTTGATTTCTGGATATTGACTTTGTATCCTGCTGTTTGGCCAAATTCATTTATTAGGTCAAGCAGCTTTTTGGCCGAGTCTATAGGATTTTCTATGTACACTATCATATCTTGAGCAAACAATGATAGTCCTGTTTCCTCCTTCCCAATTTGGATACCTTTTATTTCCTTTTCTTGTCTAATCACTGTGGCCAATACTTCCAATACTATATTGAATAGAGGTGGTGAAAGTGGACAACCTTGTTCCTTATCTTAGTGGAAAAGATTTTAGTTTTTGCCCATTGAGTATGATGTGGGCTGTAGGTCTCTCATATATGGCCTTTATTATGTTGAGGAATGCTCCCTCAATTCCCACTTTGCTGAGTGCTTTTATCTTAAATGGGTGCTGTACCTTATCAAATGCTTTTTCTGCATCTATTGATATGATCATGTGAATTTTGTCTTTGCTTTTGTTTATGTGATGTATTACATTTACTGATTTGTGAATGTTGAACCATCCTTGCATCCCTGGGCTGAATCCCACTTGGTCATGGCATATTATCTTTTTAATGTATTGTTGGATGAGGTTTGCCATTATTTTGTTGAGGATTTTGGCATCTATGTTCATCAGCGATATGGGCCTGAAGTTTTCTTTCTTTGTTATGTATTTATCTAGTTTGTTGATTAGAATGATGCTGGCTTCATAAAGAGTTTCTGAGTCTTCCATTATTTTGGATTTTTTGAAAAGTTTGTGAAGGATATGGGTTAGCTCTTCCTTAAATGCTTTGTAAAATTCTCCTGTGAAACCACCTGGTCCCGGGCTTTTGTGTGTCAGGAGTTTTTTTTATTACTGCTTCAATTTCATCTGCTGTTATTGGTCTGTTCAGGTTTTCTGCTTCTTCTTCATTACGTTTTGGCAGATCATATTTTTTTAGAAACTTGTCCATTTCACCTAGGTTTTCAAATTTCTTGGCATATAGTTCTTCATAGTAATTTCTTACAATCCTTTGTATTTCTGTGGTGCCAGTTGTAATGTCTCCTCTTTCATTTCTGATTGTGTTTATTTCGGTCCTCTCTCTTTTTTTCTTGATGAGCCTGCTTAAAGGCTTGTGGATTTTGTTTATCTTTTCAAAGAACCAGCTCCTGGATTCATTGATCCTTAGAATTGTGCTTTTAATCTGTATGTCATTTAATTCTGCTGTGATCTTGGTTATTTCCTTCCTTCTACTTGCTTTGGGCTGTCTTTGCTGTTGTTCCTCAAGTTCTTATAGGCATAGGATCAAGTTGTTTGAGGTGTTTCTGTCTTTTTTAGGTGGGCCTGTTTTGCTATGAACTTCCCTCTGAGGACTGCCTTTGCTGTGTCCCATAAGTTTTGGGTTGTTGTGAGTTCATTTTCGTTTGTTTCCAGAAACTTTTTGATTTCCCCCCTAATTTCATTCATGACCCATTCATTATTTAATAGGATGTTATTGAAAATCCATGATTTTGAGGATTTTGGGTTTTTCCCATCAGGGTTGGTTTCTAGTTTCAGTCCTTTGTGGGGAGAGAAAATGCTTGATATAATTTCAATTTTATTGAATTTGTTGAGGTTAGTTTTGTGTCCTATCATGTGGTCTATCTTTGAGAATGTTCCATGTGCATTTGAAAAGAATGTATATTTAGGTTCTTTGGGATGAAGGGCTCTATATATATCAGTTAAGTCCATTTCATCTAGGGTGTCGTTCAATGCCACAATATCTTTGTTGATATTTTGTTTAGTAGATCTGTCCATTTTTGACAGTGGGGTGTTAAAATCCCCTATGATAATTGTGTTGCTGTCAATGTCTTTCTTAAAGTCCTCAAAGATTTTCTTGATGTATTTAGGTGCTCCTATATTGGGTGCATATATATTTACAATGTTTATGTCTTCCTGGTGGATTCTTCCCTTGGGTATTATGATGTGATCTTCTGAGTCTCTCTTTATGACTCTTCTTTTGAAGTCTATTTTGTCAGAAATCAGTATTGCTACCCTAGCTTTTTTTTTTTCTTGTCCCTTTGCTTGGAAAATTTGTTTTCAGCCTTTCACCTTGAGTCTGTGTAAGTCTTTTGTCCTGAGGTGGGTCTCTTGTAGGCAGCATATGTGTGGGTCTTGCTTTTTTTTCCATTCAGCTATTCTATGCCTTTTGATTGGAGCATTTAATCTATTTACATTTAAGGTTATTATTGATAGGTACTTACTCATTTCCATTTTTTTCATCCCCCCCCTCTTTTCCTTTTCTTAAGGCAGTCCCTTTAGTATTCCTTGCAGAACTGGTTTGGTAGAGGTGTATTCTTTTAGACTTCTTTTGTCTGGGAAGCTCCTTATTTGGTCTTCTATCTTGATTAAAAGCCTTGCTGGGTAAAGTAGTCTTGGTTGCAGGCCTTTAGTTCTCATTATTTGGAATATTTCTTGCCATTCTCTTCTGGCTTGGAGTGTTTTTCCATTAAGAAATCAGCTGCTAACCTTATTGGGGCTCCCTTGTATGTTACTTCCTTTTTCTCCCTTGCTGCCTTTAAGATTTTCTCTTTGTCTTGCAATTTTGCCATTTTAATGATGATGTGTCTTGAAGTGTGCCTCTTTGGGTTCCTCTTAATTGGGACTCTGTGTTTCCTGGATATGTATGACTTTTTCTCTCATCATATTAGGGAAGTTTTCCATCATTACTTTTCAAATAGGTTTTCTATCCCTTGCTCTTCTTCTTCTCCCTCTGGTATCCCTATTATACAGATATTATTACATTTCATATTGTCTTGCATTTCTTTTAATCCCTCTTCATTCTTTCTGAGCCTCTTTTCCTTTTCTTGCTCTTTCTGAATTTTTTCCTACTTTGTCCTCCAACTCACTGATCTGATCTTCTGCTTCATCAGTTCTGCTTTTCATTCCTTCCACTGTGTTCTTCAGTTCAGAAATTGTATTCTTCATTTTCTCTTGGCCCTTGTTGATAGTTTCTGTTTCCTTTTTCATGTTGATATAGTTTGCAGTGAGTTTATTGTAGCTTCTCTGTAGTTTCTGGTAGTTCATTGAGAGCTCTTGGAGCTTCCTGACAACCATTCCTTTGAACTCAGTATCTGATAGTTGAGTTGCCTCCATTTCATTTAGCATTCTTTCTGGGGCTTCCTCCTGTTCTTTCATTTGGGGTTTGGTTCTTTGTCTTCCCATTGTTTGTAAGGCTCTTCTTGTTAGGCTCAGTTTCTTAAATTGATTTGTTCTGGCTCCCTGGGTTTATGGTGTGAACGTCTTTGGTAGAATACCTGTGAGATTCAGTGGTGCGGTCTCCTTCAGGTATCTTGGTGTTCACGGCTTCCAGTGTCTCAGCTGTTGAAATGCTCCTTCTTTGGGACCAACTCTGGTCTTTCCACAGTTCCAGGGTTTTTTGTTTTGTTTTGTTTTTGTCTCACTCATAAGTATTTAAAAAGAGAAAAAAGGAAGAAAACAAAGAAAAGAAGAATAAATGAAAAGAGAATAAAGAAAAGAAAAAAGAGAAAGGAAGAGGAGATAAGATTGGAAAGAAAGGAAGAAGGAATAAAGCAGGAAAGAAGTAACAAGAAGCAAAAGGAGTTGAGGGGTAAAAAAGATAAAAATAATGAAAAAATAATTTAAAAGAACCCACCAGCTCTTGCTGTTATCAATCTTGCCAAGCCGGTTTTTCTGGCTTTGCTGTCTGCAGTGGCCAAGGGGTGACGGTATCGCTTTTTTCCCTGTTCAACACTCAGTTATCTTTGAGCTACTGTCCTTAGAACTAGCCTGGGGCCTCTCCGCACTGGGCCTCAGGCATATCTTCTGAGGCTGTGTGCGCCTACTGAGGTCACTTGCAGGCGCTAACGATCTCCCTGCCTTCCATGCACAGGCACCGACTGTCACACGGGTGGGAATCTACCCCCATGCAGGTTGCACGCAGGTGCCGAAGATCTCCCAGCCATCCATGCAGGTGCCTGATGGTGCGCAGGCACGGAGGGACCACAGCGCAGGTCCCCCGGTGGCGTGCTGGCGCTGATGGATCTCCGTGCAGCTGTTTTGAATGGCATGTGGGTGTAAACAGTCCCGCTAGCTCTGACGTGCAGTGGTCCCAGGACTATGAGACCTTAACTCCTCTCTGTGAGATTTCAAGCAACTGGGTTTATCCTGGTGCTGCTGAAACCTTGTTTGGCTGTGCAGGGAGCAGTTGACCCCACTCCCTCCCTCCCTAGCGTCTTATGGCCAGCGCTGGCCCGAGATCTCAGCCCCTGCCATGGTCTCCGCTGTGCTGGAGTACTCTCCTTACCATCTGGTTTTTCAATGTCCACCGCAATTTTTGATCTCCTGTTTTCAAATATGCTGTGTTTCTGGTGTCTGTTTGCTGTGCTTCACTGTAAATCGGCCAGGTTTTCCTCCTGTGTGTAGGGGGAAGACAAATGTGCTTCCTCTTACTGAGCTGCCATCTTCCTTGCCCCTGCCTATATCTTCTGAAGATTATTTTGGGGGCCTTCCCAACCCAGGTTAGATTTGTGGGGAAAAAAAAGTAGAATGCTCCTTCACCCTCAGTACTCAGAGCAGAAGAAACTAGTTCAAGTTAATCAATTTCCCATCTGTTACTACACAGAGAAAGGCATACCTCTCCTCTTTAAATATCTCTTATGTTTTAGCCTTGTAGATCCTTGGGACAAGAGAGACCCTGGCCCACATAATTGGAGGATTTTTTTCTTGTACTCAGAAACATTCTGTCTGGATTGAGCAGTTTTTCTCTGGTCTCCAGTCTTTTGGGGAAATGTTTCAAATGACTGATACATTCCCCTCCCTACAACTCCTTGCAGGAGTCCAATTTACCCAGACCCTTTGTGAGACAGGCAATGTCCAGTTTTACTAAAGCCTCTGAATTAGATACCAGGAAAGAGGGTGCAATTATTCCACTGTAACTGTAGTTTGTTTTCTGCTGGCCAACACACTCAAGTTTTCTTAGTTTTACCAGAGACCTTTGGTAGCTTAGAATGGTGGGATAACAGGGGATGTCCTGTAACCCACTAGAGAACTACTTAGATAAACAAAGTGGGACACCTCTAGGGAGCCAAGGAGTACCACTCTTTTTTTATTCCCCAGGTATGCCACAGACAAGATGGGTATTATACCCTCTACCCCCTCAGGATCTCCATTGGGGTACATCTTAGAAATTGGGATAAATTTTGACCCTGCAAATCTCAAGAAAAAGAGGCTATTTTTTTTTTCAATACAGTTTGGCCTCAGTATAAACAAGGAGATGGGGAAGATTGGCCTAAAAATGGGAGCAAAAATTACAACATCATACTCCAATTAGACCTGATTTGTAGATGATTAGGCAAATGGTAGAGTTTCCCTATGTTCAAGTCTTAATGGAACTGTACTGCAATCCATCCCATTGTTATGGGACAAGGTGGGGCAGGCCCTGTGGGAGTCAACAATGACATTCTAGATGACCCTCTTCTAAGTTCACCACCCATCTCTCAGGGGGAGTCAAGTGGGGCCTCAAAGTCCTGAAGCCTTTACTCTGACCTCAGAGGATTAAACCTCTCCTCAACCTTATTCTCCAATATATCAAAAGTTACAAGCTGAAAAGACACCTAGTCCAACAGGGCATACTTGGAGCAGAGCAGAGCCTCATATCTCCCAACCACTCCTGCCCTTCTGCCCCTCAGGGAAGTAGCAGGTACAGAAGGCCCTATTTGGATACATGTACCCTTCTCAATAACTGATCTACATCAGTGTAAGGATATACTAGGAAACTTCTCTGAGGATTCCTCATGCTTTACTAATACATTCCAAAACTTAACCCTTGCATTTGATATGTCCTGGAGAGACCTTTATATAATCCTGACTGCCTGTTTCTCTCCAGAAGAAAAGCAATGCATTTGGGAAGAGGCCTGCAAACATGCAGACCAATTACATGTTCAAAACAGTCAGTCCCATATCAGGACCCCAAATGGGACTATAATACAGCAGGAAGAAACAGAAATAAAAATACCATGATACAGTGCTTATTGGCTGGAATGAAAAATCGTATTTAAAAGCCAGTGAGTTATGGTAAAATCAGAGAAGTAATATAAGGAAATGAGGAGAACCCTTCTGTATTCCACAACTGACTGGTGGAGGCATTCTGGAAATATATTAATCTACACTCATCCTCTCTGGAGGGCCAACTATTAATTGACAACACTTTATCCGTCAGTCAGGCCCTGATATTTATAGAAACCTTCAGAAATTACAAATGGGCCCCAAAAGTCCTATGGCACAGTTGTTAGATACTGCCTTCTCAGTCTTAACAATTGTGACTTTTAGGAAAAGAAAGAGTAGAGCCAGCATGAGAAAAAGAGGGAGGAAAAGCAGGCCAAACTCATAGTGCTAGTTGTTAGCAATGCCATTGTCAATGTCTAGCTGCCTTGAGGTAACCTAGGAAAGCCACAAAAATGCCAAGGGCAAAAAGATCAAATATGCTTTAAGTGCAAGCATTCTGGACACTGGCAAGATTGCATTAGTCCACCCCCAGGGTCTTGTCCCACGTTCAAATGTACAAACCCTAATCCTTGGCGCTGCAAGGTAGACATCCCTCATTCCAAGAGTGGAAACAGGTTATTACTGAGGGCCATGGCAGCACTTGATGACTGAGGATGGAATATGTTGGCCCCAGCCTACACCAGCATCTCAATCTCTTCTGAGGAGCTCTAGGCAACCCTTGATGTGGCAGGTAGGAAAATTAATTATTTTGTTAATACTGGGGCCACTTAGTATCAACAAGAATTGAAACTCTGTCCTCAGTTTTTACACTGGATCTCTTTCTTCTAAGTCAATTATTATGGGGTTGGAGAAAAATTTCAAACTTCTTTTTATTCACTCCCATCACCTGTCAAATTGAAAGCCAAATTCTTAAACATTCTTTCCTAATTATTCCACAGTGTCCTATACTGTTTCTAGGATAAGACATCTTGGCTAGATTAGGGATCATTTTGAAGTTTCAAGAGGTACCAGTTACAATCTTTAAAATTATGTTAGCCAATGAAAGTAAACTAGAAAATGGAATCCAGAACAAATTTTACAAAAAGTGCATCCCTTAGTTTGGGACTCTGGAGTTCCTAGAAAAGCCAAGACTCTCCAACTAGTTCAAATTCATTTAAAGCCTGGGACAACCTATCCCCATAAGAAGCAGTATCCTATCAAACAGGAGACCCTACAGGATTCAGCCTTTCATAGAGAAAATTGTAACACACTGGCTGTTAGTGCTCTTTCAATACCTCTGTAATACTCCCAGTCCTCCCTGTTCTGACACCAAAAGGGTACTACAGGTTGGTTCAGGATTTAAGATTAGTTAATGAGGCTAATATCCCCCTACATTCTCTTGTAGCCAACACTTACACCGTACTTACCCAAGCACCAGACTCAGTGGTATACAGTATTATACTTAAAAGATGTCTTATTTTGCATAACTGTCCACCCAGATTCCCAATACCTGTTTGTATTTGAGTGGACAGACCCAAAACAATGACCCATCAGCAATATAACTTGATGGTACTACCACAAAGGTTTAGAGATAGCCTTCATCCATCACAAGTGTACTAGAAAAAGATCTAAGGCAAATACAGTTACAAGAGGCAGCCATCTTACAATATGTACATGATATCCTAGTCAGCAGCCCTTCAAAGGAAGCCTCAGATTGTAACACTATCCAAACTCTGACCTTCCTCGGGGACCAAGGATATCAAGTCTCTAAGAAAAAGGCCCAATTCTCCAGACAAAAGTGAACTATTTAGGATATACCCTAAACCCAGAAACTAGACAACTGTCACAAGAAAGAATAAAAGCAATCATTGAGCTAACACCTCCCCCCACCCCAGATACTGAATAACAAGTTTGCTCTTTCTTAGGAATGGCTGGATTTTGCAAAATTTGGATCCCAAGGTTTTGGGTAATCACAAAACCTTTATATGAAGCAACCAAGAGACCAGATACCAAACCCATTATATGGGGAAAGGAACATGATAAGGCTTTTAATAAAATCAAGCAGACACTAGTAAAGGCCCTGGTCCTTGGCATCTCTGACTTAAGCAAGCCTTTCTCTTTATACATAGCAGAGAAGCAATGAATAGCCTTAGAGGTCTTAGTCTGAGGACTAGGAAATAGACATTGACAGTTGCATATTTCTCTAAAAAGCTAAACAATGTGGCAACCAGGTGGACTCCAAATTTAAGACCAGGTGCAGCCCCAGCCATGTTAACCGAGGAAGCTGCTAAAGTATATCTCAGGAAGAAGTTAGAGGTCTTAACTCCACATCCAGTATAAGGAGTATTAGAAATGAAAGGGCATCTCTGGTTAACAGGAAATAGATTTACCAGATATCAGGCCTTTCTCCTGGACAATCCTGAATAACTACAGAAAAAAAAAAACCTTGTAATACCTTAAATCCAGGCTCCCTAATGCTACAGAATCATCTCTATCTCTGTTAGGACCTATTATAATCACCATCTTAAATCTAATTTTTGGCCTGTGCATCTTTAGTCTGTTAGTTAAATTTGTATCTTCTCAACTAGAACAGTTCCACATCAAGATGGTGATGTCCCATTATTTTCAACCAATCCCTAAGGAATCCAATGTTGATACTCTCCAACACACAGCATCCATTCCTTTTTCAGGGATTCTTCCTCAACCTCAAAACATAGTAGGGTGAGAATTTCATAGTTGTCAGCAGGCAGGGTCTACTATCCCTATCTATTCCCATCCAACAGGAAGTAGCTGCAGAAGATTGATCATCCTCCCTCAAAAACTCTAAAAAGGAATTTTGGAGACCCATGTCTCTCAGGGGGAAGTTGAGGCAGGAGATAGAATAGGAATGAGAAAGTCCTGAGACATTACAGCTTTTGTCAGTCAGGATCCTAATTTCCTGTGACACCTGGCAAGAAGCCATGCTTGTGTACCAGAGCTTAAGTTGCACCATTGCCTCATTTTCCTAAGTTATGGTTTCTTTCCAGTATGGGCATTCAAGGAGAATTACAAGATGCAATAAAGCCTGCACAATTTTGGTGGAAGGGGGCTATTCTCTGGTCAGAGTTGACCCACTCCTGGATCTTGGAAAGTGTACTTTTCTTAATAAACCTTACTTGATTCTCTTCTTGTTTTGCTTAACTCTGTATAGTCCATTAAATTCTTTGGTCATGTCTACCAAGAGCCTGGACCCCATCTCCATCTGCAACAGTACAATTCATTGTTTTAGAAAAAGAGATTGGAGGAAGATGGCAGTGCAGTAGGAGGGAGCGGATTCTACTTCCCCCTACACATAGGAGAAAAACCTAGCTGATCTATGGAGGAACAGAGCAAACAGCCAACAGTACCCCAGCATATATGAAAATAGGAGACCAAAAATTATAGTGGACATTGAAAAACCAGATGGCAAGGAGAGTGTTTCAGGACAATAAGATCCCAGGGACTAGTGCTGGGACCAGGTGGTTGCAGCCCCAAGCCCAGAGCCCCCAGGTCTGCCACAGGGTTCTTGGGAGAGAGCTGGGTCAACTGCTCTCTTCCTGGCCAAACAAGGTTTAAGCAGCACTGGGAGAGACCTGGTTGTTTGAAGTCGCAGAGAGGAGAATAAGGACTAAGTGGCAAACACACAGGGGCTATGAGCACCCACGGAGTCTGTGGATGCCAGCTGGGGAGAGATGAGAGTCTGGCCGTGATAGGCCCTGACCTGAATAGTCCCTGGTCTGGCTGGAGAATTGGGCTGGGCAAGTGGCCAGGCCACTGTATGGAGCAGCAGGCTTGAGTTGGAGGAATTTCTCAAAAAGAAAAAGTGAAAAAAGAGACACTGGGAAATTCTCCTGCAGCAATCACTCCAGCCTTCTTCCCACCCATCTGGGCAGTGCTCCCAAGGTGGTGCAGAAGGCCCTGCATGCACAACCATAACTCTGGCAAAGGTGTACACCTGAACCTCAGAGACTGGAGGCAGCCTGGCTGAGCATGAGTCCACCCACAGCCCAGGGAGAGTGTGCACCCAGGGAGAGTGCACTGTGCATAAGGTCCCGAGCCCGCACCCTAACCCTGGGAAGAGTGCACTCTGAGGAAGGTCTGGATTCCAAATCCAAAGCCCCAGGGAGAGGTTCCAGGTTAGCTCTGGGGAGGATGCACAGAATGATGACTGAAGCAGATCAGGAAGGGAGGAAAGCTAAACTGATCACCGCTCAGCCTGCTACAGCCAGTAAGACCAGAAAAAAATGATTTGGACAGTTTGAAACCAGCAAGAGGCTTTTTGAAAAATGTAATTCTTTATTTTTTAATTTTTATTATTTTTATATCTCAGTTCCTTTTTCTTGTCTTTCCTCCCTTATTGTTTTATTCCATCTTCATTTCTTTCCAATTTTATCTTTTTCCTTCATTCTTCTTTTTTTTCTAAATACCAACAAGTGAGACAAAAAAACCTGGAACTGTTGGTTCCAAAGATTTGAAAAGTTCAAAATACCAGAGTTGGACACAAAAAGGGGTCATCCCAACAGCTGAGACACTGAGACAAATTTCACTTTGCTATTACAGAAAAACTGCAAGTTATTGCATATTTGTATTATTCCTTATTTATTTATTTATTTATTTTATCTTTTATTTTAATAGTATTGTATTCTTCTTTCTGTTTAGTCTTCTTTGCTTTGTTAAAAAGTATTGTTTGACAGGTTTCCCTTGTTCTCTCTTTCATAGTGTATTGCTAATTTACTGTCATTCACTTCACTTGTGTTCCATTAGCACACTACTCAAGGTCCTATATCCCCTATTCTTGTTATCCAGATCACATAGATTCTGTCATATGATTGTTGCCCTAATATTATTGTAAATAACAGCTGTTCCATACAATTGTAAATACTACACAACACTCCTCCCAGATCTTAGCCCACTTCACAGTTTCCTGAACTCTTACTGTAGTGGTTAACTCTATTCTCTCACATGCTACACCTATTTACTATCCTTTACTCTCACCTTACCTCAGAATCTGACCTTCCACCACCTCATTGCTTTCTAGATCCAACTCACAATCCTTCCCTCTCCAACAAGAATCTTATCTTCTTTCCATTCTTTCTAAAAAGTGGCTAGTTGGGTGGAATATCAGGGTTAACACAATACATAGCCAAAGGATCTCCTATCTCTTCTCTACCAGCTGCAACTGTAATTTAATAGAATACTCTCTTGCTGTCTTAAAACATTTTGCCTTCCCCCTCCAACTAATCACAAAAAAGAGTAGGTGGAAGCTGTGAACATGAGGATATCCACTGAAAGAGGAAACCCAACAACAAAGGAACTACCAACAGATAACAACAGAAGAAGGTAAAGGAGGGAGTGGAAGCCACACAAACCCAATCAAGGACCTATCTGAAAATACAACTAAATAGTGGAGAAATTACCCAGAACAAACAACTGAACAAGAGCAAGAGAGAATCCTCAAAACCTTGTACACACTGAAGAACCACCTTCCACACAACCTGCCCACACCAGCACAACAAAATACAAGAGGTGGTGGACAAAGTGACCCCCAGTTAACCGTCTGGTGGAAGGACACACCAAAGAAAGACCCAACAACAACCTAAACCCAAAGACAAACGCAGAGCCAACTTAAACAACAGGCCAAGACCAGTGAGCTCGGGAGATCAAGGAGATGGCACCACTGGATCTCCTAGGTATTCTACCACAGAAGTTCACCCCATAAACCCAGGGAGCCAGAACAGGTCAATTTAAGAAGCTGAGGCTAACAAGAAGAGTCTCACAAACAATGGGAAGACAAAGAAACAATCCTCAAATAAAAGGAAAGGAGGAAGCCTCAGAAAAAGTGCTAAATGAAATAGAGGCAACTCAACTATCGGATTTTGAGTTCAAACCAATGGTTATCAGGAAGCACAAAGAGCTCACAGTGAATTACCAGAAATCGCAGGGAAACTATAATGAACTCACTGCAAACTATATCAACATGAAAAAAGAAATAGAACCTATCACCAAGGGGCAAGAGGAAATGAAGAATACAATTTCTGAACTGAAGAACACAGTAGAAGAAATCAAAAGTAGGCTCAATGAAGCAGAAGATTGGATCAGTGAGCTGGAGGACAAAGTAGAAAAAAACACCCAAAAAGAGCAAGAAAAGGAAAAGAGGCTCAAAAAGAATGAAGAGGGATTAAGAGAAATGCAGGACATAATATTAAACATAATAATGTCCATAGAATAAGGATACCAGAAGGAGAAGAAGTGCAAGCGATAGAAAACCTGTTTGAAAAAGTGATGATGAAAGACTTCCCTAATATGATGAGAGAAAAGGTCATACAAATCTAGGAAACACAGAGTCCCAATCAAGAGGAACCCAAAGAGGCCCACTTCAAGACACATCATCATTAAAATGGCAAAATTCCAAGACAAAGAGAGAATCTTAAAGGCAGCAAGGGAGAAACAGGAAGTAATATATAATGGAGCCCTGATTAGGTTAGCAGCTGACTTCTCAATGGAAATGCTCCAAGCTAAAAGAGAATAGCAAGAAATATTCCAAGTAATGAGAACCAGAGGTCTGCAACCAAGGCTACTTTACCAAACAAGGCCCTCAGTCAAGATAGAAGGCTAAATAAGGAGCTTCCCAGACAAAAGAAGTCTAAAAGAATACACCCCCACCAAGCTCTGCAAGAGATGCTAAAAGGGACTGCTTTAAGGAAAGGAAGGAAATGGGGGGGGGAGAGAGAGAGGAACAGAAGTACAAAAATGGCAATGAATAAATACCTATCAATAGTAACCTTAAATGTAAATGGATTAAATGCTCCAATCAAAAGACATAGAATAGCTGAATGGATAAGAAAGCATGATCCGCACATATGCTGCCTATAAGAGACCCACCTTAGGACAAAAGATGTACAACAGACTCAGAGCGAAAGGCTAGAAACAAATTTTCCAAGTGAAAGGACAGAAGAAAAAAGCCAAGGTAGCAATACTCATATCAGACGAAATAGATTTCAAAAAAATGGCCATATAAAGAGAGACCCAGAAGGCAACTTCATAATACTCAATGGAAGAATCCACCAAGAAGACGAAACATTGTAAATATATATGCACCCAACATAGGATAACCCAAACACATAAAGAAAATCTTAGAGGATTTCAAGAAAGATATTGACAGCAACACAATTATAGTAGGGGATTTTAACACCCCACTGCCAAAAATGGACAAGTCTTCCAAACAAAATATCAACAAAGATATTCTGGCATTGAACAATGCCCTAGATGAAATGGATTTAACTGATATATATATAAAGAGCCTTTCATCCCAAATAAGCTAAATACACATTCTTTTTAAATGCACATGGAATATTTTCAAAGATAAACTACATGATAGGACACAAAACAAGCCTCAACAAATTCAATAAAATTGAAATCATTTCAAGCATTTTCTCTGACCACAAGGGACTGAAAGTAGAAACCAACCTCAAGGGAAAAACTCAAAAACACTAAAATTCATGGAGATTGAATAGCATGTTATTAAGCAGTGAATGGGTCAAGAAGGACATGAAGGAGGAAATCAAAAAGTTCCTGGAAAAAATGAAAATGAACTCATAACAATTCAAAACTTATGGGACACAGCAAAGGCCTTCTTGAGAGGTAAGTTCATAGCTATATGGTCCTATTTAAAATAAAATGAAAAAAGAAACATTTCAAACAAACAACCAAATCCTACACCTACAAGCACTTGAAGAACAAGAACAAAGACAGCCCAGAGCAAGTAGAAAGAAGGAAACAACCAAGACCAGAGCAGAATTAAATGATATAGAGACTAAACCACAATTCTAAGGATCAATGAATCCAGGAGCTGGTTCTTTGAAAAGATAAACAAAATTGACAAGTCTTTAAGCAGGCTCATCAAGAAAAAAAGAGAGAGGACCAAATAAACACAATCAGAAATGAAAGAGGAGAGATTACAACTGATACCACAGAAATACAAAGGATTGTAAGAAATTACCATGAAGTACCATGTGCCAAGAAATTTGAAAACCTAGGTGAAATGAATGTTTCTAGAAAAATATAATCTTCCAAAACTTAACGAAAAAGAAGCAGAATGCCGAAAAGACCAATAACCACATATGAAATTGAAGCAGTAATAAAAAAACTCCTGGCTCACAAAAACCCTGGACCAGATGGTTTCACAGGAGAATTCTACAAAGCATTTAAGTAAGCGCTAACCCCTATCCTTCACAAACTTTTCGAAAAAATCCAAAATGATGGAAAACTCCCAAACTCTTTTTATGAAGCCAGCATCATCCTAATCCCAAAACCAGAAAAAGACACAACAAAGAAAGAAAACTTCAGGCCAATATTGCTGATAAACATATATGCCAAAATCCTCAACAAAATATTGGCAGACTGCATCCAACAATACATTAAAAAGATCACACACCATGACCAAATGGGATTCATCCCAGGGATGCAAGGATGGCTCAACATTCACAAATCAGTAAATGTAATACATTACCTAAACAAAAGCAAAGACAAAACTCACATGATCATATCAATAGATGCAGAAAAAAACATTTGATAAGGTACAGCACCCATTATGATAAAAACACTCAGCAAAGTGGAAATAAAGGGAGCATTCCTCAACATAATAAAGGTCATATATGAGAGACCTACAGCCCATATCATACTCAATGGGCAAAAACAGAAAACTTTCCCACTAAGATCAGGAACAAAACCCAAGAAGTCCACTTTCACCACTTCTATTCAACATAGTATTGGAAGTTTTAGCCACAGCGATCAGACAAGAAAAGGAAATAAAAGGCATCCAAATCAGAAAGGAGCAAACAAAACTGTCATTGTTTACAGTTCACATGGAAAATTGTATATAGACTCCACCAAAAAAACTGCATGATCTAATAAATGAATTTGGCAAAACAGTGGGATACAAGTCAATATCTAGAAATCAAAGGCATTTTTGTATACCAAAAACGAAACAGCAGAAGCAGAAATCAAGAAAGAAATCCCATTTGATATAGCAAAAAGAAAAATAAAATACCTAGGAGTAAACCTAACCAAGGAGGAAAAAGACCTGTATGCAGAAAACTACACAACACTAAGGAAAGAAATCAAGGAAGACACAAAGAAATGGAAACATATACCGTGTTCATGGATTGGAAGAATTAACATAATCAAAATGTCCATACTACCCAAAACAATTTACAGATTCAATGCAATACCCATTAAAGTACCAATGGCATATTTCACAGACATAGAACAAACATTTCAAAAATTTATATGGAACCATAAATGACCCCAAATAGCTGCTGCAATTTTGAGAAAGAAGAGCCAAGTGGGAGGGATCATAATACCTGATACCAAACTGTATTACAAGACCACTGTAATCAAAACAGGCTGGTACTAGCATAAAAACAGGCACATACACCAATGGAACAGAATAGAGAGCCCAGACATAACCCAAGCCTCTATAGTCAATATTCAACAGAGGTGGCAGCAACATAAAATGGAGTAATAGCCTCTTCAAAAAATGGTGTTGGGAGAACTGGACAGCTACACACAAAAAAAATGAAACTTGAGTGCCAATTTACACCATACACAAAAATAAATTCAAAGTGGATAAAAGATTTAAATACAAGTCATAACACCATTAAAATCCTAGAGGAAAATGTAGACAGGAAAAATCTCAAATATTTCATGCAGCAACATTTTCACTGATATGTCCCCTAAAGCAAGGGACATAAAAGAAAGAATAAACAAATGGGATCTCATCAAAATAAAAAGTTTCTGCACAGCTAAAGAGAACAGTATTAAAATAAAAAGAGAACCTACCGTATGGGAAAACATATTTGCCAATGATACCTCAGACAAGAGTTTAAGCTCCAAAATATATAAAGAACTTACATGACTCCATTCTAAGAAGACAAGCAACCCAATTAAAAAATGGGCAAAGGACTTGAACAGACACTTCTCCAAGGAGGACATACAGAGGATCCAGAGACACATGAAAAGATGCTCAATATCACGAGCTACCAGAGAGATGCAAGTTAAAACCACAATGAAATACCACTTCACAGCTGCCAGAATGCCCATCATAAGCAAAGCAACAAACTAAGCATTGGAGAGGTTGTGGAGAAATGGGACCCTAGTGCACTGTTGGTGGGATTGCAGACTGGTACAACCATTATGGAAAACAGTATGGAATTTTCTCAGAAAACTAAAAATGGACCTACCTTTTGTTTGACCCAGCAATTCCTCTGCTAGGATTATATCCTAAGAACTCTGAAACACCAATCCAAAAGAACCTATGCACCCCAATGTTCATAGTAGCACAATTTACAATAGCCAAGTGTTGGAAGCAACCTAGGTGCTCATCTGTAAATGAATGGATAAAAAAACTATGGTACATTTACACAATGGAATTCTATGCAGCAGAAATAAAGAAGGAGCTCCTACCCTTTGGGATAGCATGGATGGAACTGGAGAGCTTCATGCTAAGTGAAATAAGCCAGGTGGTAAAAGACAAATACCATATGATCTCACCTTTAACAGGAACCTAATCAACCAATCAAACAAACAAGGATAATATAACCAAAGACACTGAAATTGAGAACAGTCTTATGGTTTCCAGAAGGGAGAAGGGAGGGAATTTCAGAGGTCAAGTGGAAGGGTTTACAAGAACAAGTATAAAGGACATATGGACAAAACAATGGGATTTGGAAATGGGAGGGAGGTGAGGAGGGCTGGGGGTGTTGGCTGGGATGGAAGTAAAATGCGGAGAACTGTACTTGAACAATTGAAATAAAAATAAAATGAAATAAATTTAATAAAAGAAAAAGAAAGATGTGCACATAACTAAAGTTCCAAAGAACACCACTCAAACACTGGTTCAGAGGGAAATACTCCAGGATGACTTTGAGCCAAAGCACAATCAGATCAAAACATAGATTTCCCAAAAAGAGATATCAGAGAAGACAGTGTTGAACAATAAATTTTTAAAACTTCATTAAATCCTGTTGACATATTTTAATGTTTTATGAAGTCTTGAATAAATATACACTCTATAAATAATAACTAATCAAAAGTTTGGAACCAAAATTTTCAACCACTTAATCAAAATTCTAATTTTGAGGGGGGAACTTAAGAGTTAAAGATTTTAGCCTTAAGGAGAGAGAAAAGATTTTAGCCTTAGTTGATAGGCTTAAATGATTAATGCATGTGGAAAACTGTTATTCCAGGAAGTGATACGCAGGACCACAGGAGGTTGATAAGCAATTCAACCTTTGTGCCCCAGGGATCTGCAAGTGATGGAGATGGTATCTGAGTCATTGTGTTCTGGGGAGGAAACCTCTGTGAGGCAGATAAACAATTTTCAATCAACAGATAAAGAAGTACTAGAAAAATTGCTACTGGGCTACAACTCTTGTCCAAACTTTTTTCAAACCCTGAATCTACCCTTTCTTCCTCTTATAAAAATGTCAGCTTAAAATGAGATGTTAAGGCAGTGTTTTGAGGGTACATAACCTGCCATCTTCTCAGATAGCCAGCCATCTGAATAAAGCGCCCATTAAAATTCAATTCTTGTCTCTACTTATTGGTTCTGGTAGTGACAGGCAGCACAAACACAAACTTCCCAGGTTTCAGTTTCAGAAGTAGATATTGAGGAAGAGAGAAATAAAATCATCCCACAATTCCCATCCAAGGGGGAATAGAAGAGTAGGAAAAAAAAAATCAGGGCTAAAGAGTGCATCTTTTGGGAGAGGAGTGAAAAAATAATAGTTTTTTTTTGAGAAGCAGATGTGATAATCATTTTATTTTAATTTAATAGTAGAAAAATATTTTTATTGGGGAGTAATACTCTCTGCTAGATTGACAAAAAAGTTATAATTCTTTAATCCTACCTATATCTATGCTCTTTGCAAAGATGACTTTGCAATTTCTCCCATGAAGAGATGGAATCTATTTCCCCACTAAATGGAATGTGGCAGAATGTCTGTGGGAAATTCTCAGCCCAAACCCCAAGGACCTAGAGTACCTGAAGCCTGATGCCTAGTAATTAAGAAACTCTAACCCTCTCCCCTCTGCAGAGATCAGTGGATGGGGGTAGGACTGAAAGTTCCAACCCTCTAATCACATAACTGGTTCTCCTGGCAAGGAATCTTCATCCATAGAGACCTTATTAACATAAGCACAGGTGTGGTTAAATAGGCTTGCTATGAATAACAAAAGACACTTATTTTATCAGAACTGTTCAGGGAGAGAGGCAAAAAACAAAAGATGCTCCTGTAGATCTTATCACTTAGGAAATTGCAAGAAATTCAGGAGAACTGGCTAGAAGTCTAGAAAAAGGACCAAATATGCATTTCTTATTATATCACAGCATCACAGGGGGCAAGCTGAGAGCTCACTTTCTTTACTTCAGGATTGCTGGGCTCCTGTAGAAACCAACCTTGAATGCAAATCAAAACAAATCATTTATTTGGAATGTGGCCTGAGAAGTACTGGTACAAGAGTGGTGGATACAGGTTTGTTTTTCTTTTTTTAATTTAATTGTTTTTCAAGTACATTTTTCTCCATTTTATTACTCCCACTCCCCTCCCATGACAGCCATCCCCACTTCCCAACTTTGATTTGGTTTTGTCCATGTGTCCTTTATAGATGTTCTTAAAAACCCTTCCTCCTCCCCACCCCATTATCCCCTCTACCTCCCCTCTGGTTACTGTCAGTTTGTTCTTAATTTCAATGTTTCTGGTTATATTTTGCTTGTTTGCTTGTTTTGTTTATTAGTTTCCACTTATAGGTGAGATCATATGGTATTTGAGAGGGAGATTTCCTACAAGAAATTTCTTGTGGAGCATTCCCAGGACCAACATTTATGAGGCATGAGGGACATAGTCTGGGCAGAGGGTGTAGCTGAACTGAATAAGCATCCATTTGCCAGGTGTGCAGCAAAGCCAAACACTGAAAACCAAGATTTGCAGTGGTAAAATGAAATCAGCTTCATTTGCAAGGTATCAAGCAAGGAAAAAGTACAGCTACTACTTAAAAATCTAAACTCTCCAGTGGTTTACATTTTCAAATTTTTAAAGGCAAAAAAAAAAAAAAAAATGAGTAAGTTGTTTAGTCATGGTGATGCAGGTGTTCCAGAGATCCATCACCCACTGTGGGTACTTGGCTTGCACAGGAAAGAATTCAAAGATGAAGAATAGAGTTTAAAGTGGAAGCAAGATTATAAGTGAATCAGTGAGACATCTAGCAGGCTACCCATAGGCAGAGCATTCTCCACTTTAGCAAAATTTGCTACCTTTATTAGGAAACAATGACAGTTTTGCCTCCTCCTTTCCAATTTGGTTGCCTTTTATTTCTTTCTTGTCTGATCACTAGGGCTAGAAATTCTAATACTATGTTGAATAGAAGTGGTGAAAGCAAACACTCTTACCTTGTTTCTGATCTTAGGGGAAAAGCTTTTAGTTTTTGCCATTTGAATATGATGTTGGCTTGTAGGTTTCTCATATATGGCCTTTATTATATGCTCCCTCTACTCCCATTTTGCTGAGGTTTTTTTTTTTTTAATCATAAATGGGTGCTGTACTTATCAAATGCTTTCTCAGCATCTATTGATGCGATCATGTAATTTTTGTCTTTCATTTAATTTATATGATGTATTACAGTATTGAATTGTGAATATTATAATATTCTTGCATACCTGCAATGAATTCCACTTGATCATGGCATGTGGTTCTTTTAATGTATTGCTGGATCTGGTTTGCCAATATTTTGTTGAAGATTTTAGCATCTATGTTCATCAGCGATATTGGCCTACAGTTTTCTTTCTTTGTTTTGTCTTTGCCTGGTTTTTGGAATTAGGATAATACTGGCTGCATAAAAAGAGTTTGGGAGTTTTCCCTCTTCTTGGATCTTTTGGAATAGTTTGAGCAGGATAGGAGTTAGCTCTTCCCTAAATGTTGGGTAAAATTCACCTGTGAAGCCATCCAGTCCAGGCTCTTGTGTGCCAGGAGTTTTTTAATTATCACTTCAATTTCACTAGCTATTAGCAGTCTATTCAGGCTTTCTGCTTTTTCTTGATACAGTTTTGGAAGATTATATGTTTCTAGAAATTTATCCATTTTACCCAGGTTTTCAAATTTCTTGGCATATAGTTGTTCATAGTAAGTTCTTTTTTTAAGTCTATTTTTATTGTTGTTCAAGTACAGTTGTCTCCATTTTCTCCCTACCACTCCCCCCAACCCCAGCCAACCCCCACCCTCAATCTTATCCCCCTTTCTTACAATCCTCTGTATTTCTTGGTATTGGCTGTGATTTCTCCTCTTTCATTTCTGATTTTATGTATTTGGGTCCTCTCTCATTTTCTCTTAATGAGACTGGTTAAAGCCTTGTCAATTTTGCTTAACTTTTCAAAGAAACAGCTCCTGGATTTATTGATCCTTTGAATTGTTCTTTTAGTCTCTATGTCATTTAATTCTGCTCTGATTTTTATTATGTCTTTCCTTCTACTTGCTCTGGGCTTTGTTTGTTGTTGTTCCTCTATTCCTTGTAGATGTAGGTTAGGTAGTTTATTTGAAAAGGATGTTTCTATTTTTTTTTTTTTTTTTTTTTTTAGGTAGGCCACATTGCTATGAATGTCCCTCTGAGGACTGTCTTCACTGTGTCCCATAGGTTTTGGGCTGTTGTGTGTTCATTTTCATTTGTTTCCAGGAACTTTTTGATTTCTTCATTGATCACATTATTAACCCATTCATTTTTTAATACCATGCTATTCAGTCTCCATGAATTTTAATGTTCTTGAGTTTTTTTTTTTTGAGGTTGATTTCTACTTTCAAGCCATTGTGATCTGAGAAACTGCTTGATATAATTTCAATATTCTTGAATTTGTTGAGGCTTGTTTGGTGTCCTACAATGTGGTCTATCTTTGGAAATATTCTATGTGCATTTGAAAATTTTGTTTCTTTGGGTTAAAACATTAATTCCTTCTAGTGTATTTTCATTTAAGATATTGTATTCTTCATTTCTTCCTGGTTCTTGTTCATAGTTTCTGTTTCCTTTTTCATGCTGCTGTAGTTCCAACTCAGTTCCTTGTAGTTGTCACTGAGTTTTTTGAGCTTCCTTATAACTACTTTTTAAATTATATGTTTGATAGATCACTTGCCTCAATTTCATGTAGCTTTTTTTTCCCGAGGATTCCTCCATTCCTTTAGATTGGGGATTCTTTCTTTCTCTGCTCATTTTAGGTGACTGTTTTTGTTTGTTTCTGCATCTCAGGATGCTCTGCTTTGCCTGCTTGTCTTCATGGGGTGGCTTCTGTGGTAGAAGTTCTGTGGGACTCAGTGGTGCAGTCTCTTTGATCTCCTGATCTGGATGCTCTAGGATTGCCCTTTATTCAGTTTATGTGGGCTCTCTTGGTGTATTTGGGCTTTGCTTGTTGGTGGCTCATTTGTTGGTGGTTTTTCCCCTCCAGCTGAATAACTAGTAGTCACAACTTCCCCTTTGTCTTGTACATGCCCATTTTGAAATATCTTCTGTACTCTTTGGCTTCCAAACTTCATATCAGCTAAGATTCTGTTGACTATTCACTTTATTTTTCAGGAGATCAGCTAAGTATCTAAACTGGGTGTAAAACCAAATAGACTTGGGTCCCCCCTACTTGGCCACCATCTTGTAGAGGCAAAGTATACTTCTATATTCTTTCCTGGAACTTGCTTTACAGGAAGACCTTCTTTAAACATTCTTCCTTAGTTTTTATTGGCTGCTTTAAGACATCCAGGAAGTTACCACCCTTAAAGACCTAATTTTGTAATTTTAACTACAAGCTAAATTCTAGTGTATCTAGTCTTTTTATGATTTGCTATTGGTTTCATGGAAAATGTTGGGACATTATGTATTCACTATAAAGGCTTCAGCTGATCCTTAGAGCTCTGCAGCTGGATGGCCTTGCAAATATGTCCCTGCAAAGACATCCCCACAAAGATGACCCCTCTGGGACAGCAGGCTGGGTCTTTGCACCTCTGGAATCAATTTTCCTGGGATTTAGCAGTACAAAAAGACATCTGACAGATGCTCCATTCTGAAATCTCTTTCTGCAATTGTTCATCCCCTGAATATAAACAGTTTTCTTTTATCAGTAGTAATCAAGATTGCCCAATAACAACACACAGAACCTTAAGATGAAGAAAAGCAAAGAATAAATACCCCTTTAAGAGAGCCAGAATACTCCTTAAATGCTTATTACACAATTAATAATTCTTCTCTGGGCTGAGAAAGGGGAAGGTGAAAAATACATTGTGATTAGCTATTGTTTTAAGTTATGCCAAGATGATGTGCACTGCCTTCTCCAAATGATGTTTCACATAATTGCAACAAAGGGAAATTTCAGTGTAAAACTTGTTCAAGCTAGCTTCTGAATGTCACTGATAAGAACAGAGGACTTACCTGGCTCACCCACCTCATATAAAGTGATAGGTGCACAGTATTCACCCATGCAGCTATGACCCTCAGGGAGGCTATGAGAAGAGTATACCCATGTCTTGGGAACTGACCCCAGTTATGCTATCTTCTGGGTTTACTTCCTCCCCCAAATGTACCTGGGTTCAGGCCACATGGAGCATGGGATCCTGCATTAAGGATTCTCATCAGTTCTGGGACTGAGTCTGATGAAAAACACTGTATATCCAGACCCATCCCACCTGGAGCATAGGGAGCCAGGTGTCACAGGAAAAAAGGCACCTCTTTTTAACAGAGAACAGTGATCTCTGGAGAAATATATTAAAGGGTAGAAGATTATGCCACCCCAAAATATGCCACTTTGGCATAAAAATATTTTGAACTAAAAAATATTGAAAAGAGGAAAGTACAACAAAAGTTCTTTGCCTTCCTTCTATTTGCCGAAAATCAGAGCATAAATTTTTCAAGGAGTACCCCCACCACTCTCTATAAGGAAAAACAGAAATTACTCAATCACCAGAGGCAACTCTAGACTCTGATCAGTCCAGAGACACCATAGTACTGGTGGCCAACCCTGCACAAGAAGGCAAACCAAGCCCTAATGGGCACTGGAAGAAACTTGCCTCTGTTGGTGTAACTGAATGCAGGTTCAGATGACTTCCACTTCAAAAACCAATATTCAAGAGTCAGGTGCTGGTAAAGGAAAGTGGTTTATTTTCAGGTGCTTACCACCTGGAAGATAGGGGACTCATCTCAAAGCCCATATCTGGGAAGATGGTGGAATCTTGTCTCTCAAAGTCCACCTCTCTGGGAAGATGAGGGATTCATGCCTCAAAGCCCATCTACACATCTCAATGGAGGCAGAGATTTTTATAATGAGGGAGAGGGGAACAGAACAAAGAGATCAAGGGAGGGTGTTGAAAAAATCTCTACGTGTAGACTAGCACAGTCCACACCAATAAAACAAATGATGGTCCAGTGTACATCATCCTGGCTTCACATCATCCCGCCTTTATGTCATACTGGCTTCATGGTTGAAGGTCAGCAAATGCCCTGTACCTGTGATGCCTGAAGGTCAGAGCCTGTATTTTTTTCAGTTAGTTCCTAAGATTCTTTTTTGTTTGTTTGCTTCAGAGGCTATCTTCTTTTTTTATTGTTGTTTAAGTACAGTTTTCTCCATTTTCCCGCCTCCACTCCCCCGCCTGCTTCATCCATCCCTGCATGCCATACTTGATCCTACCCACTATGGTTTTGTCCATGTGTCCTTTATATATGTTCTTTGATGACCTTTCCCCTTTTTTCCCCCATTATCCTCTCCCCCTATCCTTCTGGTTACTCTCAGTTTGTTCTTTATTTCAATATCTATGGTTTATATTTTGCTTGCTTGTTTGTTTAGCTGATTAGATTCTATTTGTAGATTAGATTGTATGGTATTTGTCCTTCACAACCTGGCTTATTTCACTTAGCATAATGCTCTCCACATCCATTTATGCTGTCAGGAAGGGTAGGAGCTCCTTCTTTCTTTCTGCTATGTAGTATTCCATTGTGTAAGTGTACTATATATTTTTTATCCTTTCATTTACTGATGGGCACTTAGGTTGCTTCCAGCACTTGGCTATTGTAAATTATGCTGCTATGAACATTGGGATGCATAAGTTCTTTTGAATTGATATTTCAGGATTCTTAGGGTATAATCCCAGAAATGGAATTGCCAGGTTAAAAGGCAGTTCCATTTTTAATTTTCTGAGGAAATTCCATACTGTTTTCCACAGTGGCTGCACCAGACTGCATTCCCATCAACAGTGGACTACAGTTAACTTTTCTCCACAACCTTGCCAGAACCTGTTGTTTCTTTTTTGTGTGTGTCTGTGTGTAAGAATTTATTTGAGCCAAACTGATGGCAACTGCTATGGAGCAAGATTTCAGATGTTCTAGAGAATAACAGCTTTACATTTTCTTTCATGTATTTTGAAATTAAGAAGTGAACATAATGAAAATCACAAGAAGAAGAGAGAAAGCAAGGTAGTGACTAGATTACTGGATAGTTAACAAGATTATGTTCTGTCTGCAGGTGGGTTAAGCTTATTTCAAAGGAGTGTTTACCTATATGGATAAGAACAATGAACAGGGCTTGCTCAAGGTAAAGATAAACATTTTACTAAAGAAGTGAAATGTTCTTTTGGACTGGTGTTTCAAGGTTCTTAGGATATAATCCTAGCAGCAGAATTGCTGGGTCAAAAGGTAGATCCATTTTTAGTTTTCTTAGAAAATTTCATACTGTTGTCCATAGTGGTTGTACCAGTCTGCAATCCCACCAACAGTGCACTAGGGTCCCCTTTTCTCCACAACCTCTCCAACACTTGTTGTTTGTTGCTTTGTTTATGATGGCCATTCTGATTGGTGTGAAGTGGTATCTCATTGTGGTTTTAATTTGCATCTCTCTGATAGCTAGCGATATTGAGCATCTTTTCATATGTTCATAGCAGCACAATTTACAATAGCCAAGTGTTGGAAGCAACCTAGGTGCCCATCAGTAAATGAACGGATCAAAAAACTATGGTATATTTACACAATGGAATTCCATGCACCAGAAAGAAAGAAGGAACTCCTACCCTCCGTGACAGCATGGATGGAACTGGAGAGCCTCATGCTAAGTGAAATAAGCCAGGTGGTGAAAGACAAATACCATATGATCTCACCTTTAACAGGAACCTAATCAACCAAGCAAACAAGCATAATATAACCAAAGACACTGAAATTGAGAACAGACTGACAGTCACCAGAGGGGATAGGGGAGGGAATTTCAGGGGAAAAGGGGAAGGGTTTACAGGAACAAGTATACAGGACACATGGACAAAAACTAGGGCAGGGTGGAAAAGGGAGGGAGGTGGGGAAGGCTGGGGTGGTGGGCAAGGCTGGGGTGGTGGGCTGGGATGGGAGTAAAAGATAGAAAACTGTACAAGAACAACAATTAAAATAAATTAAAAAAATAAAAAAGAAGACTGCAAAAAAAATAAGTAAAATGTTACATGCATGGGTGACTACTCACACGGCTTGCCCAACTGGGTATTTATGAACAGATTGCTCTGTGAGGTTACTTTCTGTCAAGCCACCTTGTTTTTCCTTGCCCACAGGACATTTTATCATTGTTCAGTTGCAGTTGTCTATATTTTCTCCCCACCCCTCCACCTTCCCTTCCAGACTCACCTCCCTCCCAATCCACCTTCCTCCCTTGCTTCCACACTCCCCCTTGGCTTTGTCCCTATGTCCTTTATAGTAGTTCCTGAAAACCGTTCTCCCCACTGTACCCTCTTCCCTATGGCTATTGTTAGATTGTTCTTAATTTCAATGTCTCTGGTTATATTTTATTTGTTTTTTTCTTTTGTTGATTATGTTCCCATTAAAGGTGAGATCATATGGTATTTGTCCCTCACCACCTAGATTATTTCGCTTAGCATAATGATCTCCAGTTCCATCCATGGTGTCACAAAGAGTAGCTCCCTCTTTCTCTCTGCTGTGTAGTATTCCATTGTATAAATGTACCATAGTTTTTTGATCCACTCATTTGTTGATGGGCACTTAGGTTGCTTCCAGCACTTGGCTATTGCAAATTGTGCTGCTATGAACATTGGGGTGCATAGGCAAAACCTGTTGTTTCTAAATTTGTTTATGATGGCCATTCTGACTTGTGTGAAGTAGTCTCTCATTGTGGTTTTAGTTTGCATTTCTCTGATGGCTAGTGATGCTGAGCACCCCTTCATATGTCTCTGGGCCCTCTTTATGTCCTCCTTTGAGAATTGTCTGTTCAGGTCCTTTGCCCATTTTTTAATTGGGTTGTTTGTCTTCCTGGAGTGGAGTAGTATGAGGTCTTTATATATTTTGGAGATCAAACCCTTGTCTGATGTATCATTTGCAAATATATTTTTCCACATAGTCAGTTCCCTTTTCATTTTGCTAATGTTTTCTTTAGCTGTGCAGAAGCTTTTTATTTTGATGAAGTCCCATTTGTTTATCTTTCCTTTATGTTGTTTGGTCTAAGAGACATATTGGTGAAAATATTGGTGTGAGGAATATCTGAGATTTTCCTGTCTATGTTCTCCTCTAGGACTTTTATGCTGTCATTACTTATATTTAAGTCTTTTATCCACCTTGAGTTTATTTTTGTGTATGGGGTAAGTTGGTGGTCAAGTTTCTTTTCTTTCTTTCTTTCTTTCTTTCTTTCTTTCTTTCCTTCTGTTTTTTGTTGTTGTTGTTGTTGTTGTTGTTGTTTTTGCATGTAGCTTTCCAGATCTTCTAACACCATTTGTTGAAGAGGTTCATTTTCTCCATTTTATGCTTCTGCTCCCTTTGTTGAATATTAATTGACCATAGAGACTTGGGTTTATATCTGGGCTCCCTATTTTGTTCCATTGATACGTCTATTCTTATGCTTAGTTCCTAAGATTCTTGTATAGACATGCTATTTATCTACAAACTACATGTTATTCAGAATCATTTTTCTAGAAACAATGTCAAAAGAATGGTGGGGTGGGTTACAATTCCTCACTATTAAAGTGCTCTACTGTTACATTGGGAAAGGGAGCTTGACATCTGTTAGTGCAGGCCTTGAGGGGGCTCAATTGTTCCAGTAGGTAACCTCCACTTATCTTCCAAGCTGTGAAGCAAGACTTTGTCATAATTCTTCCAACATTAGTATAAATGTATTTGAGGTGCTTATGAGGGTTTTGGAAGGATGAGCGGAGTTTGTGGAAGAGGCATTCTTGTATAACAGTTGGCAGAGCATAAACCACGGAAGAAACAGAACTGATGCTGTAAACATGCCTTGTCTTTTTTTTTTTTTATTCTAGGCCGTAGGAAGCTTTGAAGACTTGATAGCAAGATACAGTTATGGTAAAGTTGACTGTTGTGTTCAGGACAGACCAAAGTGAAGACCTCATGAGCATGAGGAGCTAGGGTATACATGAGTCCACATGGACACATTGAAGAGCAGGCTAGGGGGTGGCCCTGGGTATGCAGTTTGGAGAAAAAGGACTTCATTCATTCATTCATTCATTCATGTGTTCATGCATTCTTTCATTCAATATATTTTTGAATAATTACTTTGTACAAGGCCCTGGGGATGCAGTCTTAAATAAAACAAATTCCTGATATGTGGTACTTCCATGCTAGGGATCTCAGAGGTATCACAAAGAATGATCCAATGAGATCTGGAGACTGGCTGGGCACAAAGAATGAGCAAGATAAGGAGCTAAGTCTTAATCCTTGTGCATATGTGTGTGTGAACACTGCCAGTAATTCACTCAACATCAGAAACTGCACTAAGTGTCGGGGATGATGATGATGATGATGATGATAGCTGACACTTCTTGAACACCAATTCTAAGTTCTTTGTCTGAATTATCTCATTTAATTATCAGAACAGCCACACACATAGATGCTATTTTGTACCCATTTTCAAGATAAGACCAAGGCACATCAAATATAAATAAATTGCCCATAGTCACCTAATATAATGGAGCCAGCCATAAGCTCACACAGTCTGGTTTCACTGTCCTGAGGGGCTTAGTCAGGTGTCAGAGACAAACAAAAAACCAGAAATGAAAGACAACCTTGTATACTCTCATGGAAATATGCCTAATGGAGTGGCATCCTTAGCAACCTTGGCAGAGGGGAGAACCAATCTATCAGAAGAAACTTTTTGGAGGAGATGACCCTGGAGCAGTGTCTAAGAAGATGAGTAGATGTTAACAAAGTGAAGAAAGGGGGACCATGTTCACCAGAAGGGAAGCCTCAAGACTGAGCTAAAGCAGGGATGTAGGAGACCTGGGCAGAAGCCACATTCTCTAAGGAAGGTAGATGTAGGGAACCCCTGAGTGATAACTCAGCCTTTCTTCTGTGGCCCAGGCATTCAAGTTTGGCCTCAGATCCACAGAAGAAAACCCAGACAAATCAAAGTCTCAAAGGAAACTGTAGAATAAATTTGTACTGTTTGAAACCACTGTTTGTGGTAACTTATTACAGTCAGAAGAAACTAATGCAGCTACCAAGACAGCTGAGAGGTGGGTTAACTAGCAGCGGAGGCTACGGGAGTTCCAGGAGGGGACCCACAGAACAGCCAGCTTTAAATTCCACCAAGTTCATGGAGCACTGAATCTGGAACCAGTAGGAACTTTCTAGGCCTCTGCCCCTTCAAATTCCTCTAGTACCAGCATTAGAAAGGTTCTTAAACCCCTGATTGTGAGATGTGGGAGGTAGGGTAACTAGAGTAGATGGGGAAGAAAAAAGCAGCAATCACTCCTTTCCACATGCAGGCCTCTAGGAGGTTCAAAGTTCTGACAATATGGAGAGGTTGCTGACCACATGGAATATGTTAACTATTAGGCTGAGGCTGTCTGTATTGTCTGAGAGTGCCACAAAAGGTTTCAGGGGACAAACAGCATGGCTGAGTCCATCTAAAGGGACTGTAGAAAGAGAAAATAATTAACAGCATGACTACATTTGTAAATGGAGCCTGTTCCCCATACAAGACACATCCTCTGTTTTCTGGGGATATTAGCTTCTCCAAGGGGGCCCATGCACCTCCCAAACTTAAGAATTATTAACACAGCAGAAGAGACCAAGGTTTGTGCCTGAGGGAGGCCTGTATCTTGGTTAGCCAGAGAAGTTGGGAAGGGTGACAAGAAAAATCAGAAGGAAGTTCAAAAGGACAGGGAAGATGTGGTGGTGTTCACCCACCCACCTGTTCATGCCTCACTGCCCTAAGATCCAGTGTCCCCTGTGTCTGTATCACTTCCTGTCACTCCAGACCTTCCACAATGCTAGTTGAGGTGAGTTCAGTGAACTGAGGCCCCTGGCCTGGCTTCCACCCAAATAATGCTGGAGCAGCAGAAGAAGCAGGGGGTGTTGCTGAGAGTGCAACCCCTAAGAGGGAAGAGAAGGGTATTTGAATGAGTATAGTCTGTGAGACATGAACAGGATGAGAGGAAATGAGAGTACACTTTCCAACCATTACAAAATCTCCTGTTCATCAGGTTCATCTACAGATGAAGAGGGAGGGGGAGGAGAGCTGTGGGTATCCAACACAGGCTGGCTTAAATCCGGCCAGAACAGTCAGTATCAGTGAGAACCAAGTGTCCTCTGTCAGGACGTGGAGGGGGCTCTTCCTATTCCTTTACAGCTGAGGGACAATGGCCAGACCCTGGCAGGCCCCACAGCTTCTACTAGTCATTGTGGTGGCCCTGGTGGCCCTCAGCTACCAACTAAGGAGGAAAACCTTTATTAGTATCGAAGAAGTACCTGCATCAGAAACCTCTGTGATAGCTACCATGCAGTTCGTGACCAATGAGTTCAACAGGGAAAGTGATGACAAGTACAGCTTCCGGATTGTGCGAGTCCTAAAGGTCAAAAAGCTGGTAAGTGAGTTCCTCTCCCCTCTCTTTATCGTGCATTTATGTCAGGGAACTGCTGGCACTCTGGGGCAAGCCCACTCACATGTTATTCAGCCTCATGTAGTGTGAAGTGGGCATTTGAAGAGAAACACAAATTCACTGGAGGACCTAAAGTTAAGTCTCGTACATCATGCTAAATACAAGGGGTTAGTATATTGAGGCCCTCAGGCCACAAATCTGCCCACTGTTTCTTCTTTAAGTTGTTTCATAGGCTCCAAGTCACACCATGTGTGTCATGTTATGTGAGGCTGCTTTTACACTGCAATTGCAGAGTTGAGTACTTGCAACTGAGGCCATGGCCCGCAAAGCTTAAACAGTCACTCTCTGGCTCTTTATAGACAATGTTTACAGATCCTGTACCAGAATAAATGGCATAATTTGAGTTCTTTAATGAATGGCTTCACCCATGGAGTGGTTTCTAGTGATTTCTCCTCTAGTAGCAAAAGAAGGTGTAAGAATCAAATAATTAAAGGAGAGCTCCATCATACTGTCCAGGATGGGATCCTTGACTTTTCCCACCCCCAGAAGTTATGGAGAAGAAGAATAAATCCTTTTATCTCCTTGCCACTTGCTTCCCACAGATTACGGACCACATGGAGTATCACATGAACTTAGAGATGCGGCGGACCACTTGTCAAAGGCTGGAGACCCAAAACTGCACCTTTCAAGAAGGGGAGCTTTACAAGGTACTGGGTGGAAGAACTCATGTTTAATATTTTTTTCTTTGATTTTAGAATGATGTGGGGTAGAATTGTTGGGGATATATTTAAGCTTACTTAAAAAAGATTGCAAGATAACAAACACCTGCTTTCTCAAGACAGAACAATGAAGGTGGAAGTGACACAAATTTTGTCTGGCAGACATTGATCCTTTGTTGCTGGAAAAATAATGGGGAGGTTGAAAGGGTTTAGAGGAAGGAGTTAAGTGGCTGAGCTGCAATGAAACACTCTGGCATTCAGGGAAGTAGTTAATTATTAACAATATTTTAGCAGCCAGTGGGACCTTGCTGGTGTGCCCAGATAAATATCTGACTATCAGCCTGATGTTAACACACAGTCACTGGGCTACTGGGCTCTGTTCCTTTCATCCAGGAGTGTTGAGACAAAAAGGGAGAGGAAATCAGAAAAATGAATTCAGAGATAGTTTAACTAGTGGTAGGAGTGGTGTCTGGGTAGGGGAGGTCAAACCTGTATGTGTGCGATCTGCTGAGGAGCCATCTCCCCTAACTGTGGCTTAGTTCCCTACACCTTCATTCCCACCCAGTGTTGTCATGTCCAAGAAGGAGGCTGGCTGGACCGTCATGCATAGAGGCCTGTAATGTGCACAGTCAGGACGGGCCCATGTGCATAGGGGCCTTGAAGGTCTCAATGCCTACGTGCCCTGCACATCACTTCACTTTACCCAAATAAGTTAAAATAAGGATGATCATATGCCCCACACTGCCTTGGAATACTGATTTACACCTAGCTTTTTAGTGACATCATTAGCGTCATCCCCATTTATTACAACATGTCCTGGTTCATAATTTGTATGATAAGCCTAGATATAGTGGCCTAGATGTTCTCAGCATAGAAACATGTTTTCATGAGCTCCTCCACACTTTCTTCACAAATAATTCTTTGGAGAAGACCAGGAAATCTATGGGAAAAGCAATTAAAGATAGCAGTACAGTAACACTAGAGGATCTTATTGATGTGACATATTTAGTGGGTGGAATAAGTATTCTGATTTTTAATTTAGGAAAAAGGAAATACAGGGGAGTGGATAAAAATAGGTTTGCAGTTGTGAGTATGTGAAACAGTTTATTATTGTATTTATTAATTGCTATATTATTTATTTCTGTTATAATGGTAACCTACTTATACCCACTCCTGTAGTTAAGTTTCCCACCAGCACTCCCATTCCCCACCCTGGACTTTTCAATAAAGAGCAAGAGAACAAAATGACACTAAAAATGATAATATGTAAAATTCATTTATTGATCTTTCAGCATGGGGAAAGAGGGGAGTAAAAAAGAAAAAGAAAATCTTGAAAGATAGGGACAAGAGAAGGAAAGGATGTGATGAATGAGTGTTTGGATGGACAAATGGGAATGGTATGAAAGAAGGAAAGGTGCGTGGATTGGGTGACAAGAAGGTAAAATAAAGGAAGGCTAGAAGGATGGCAATAAGGATGGAGAAGGGCGAGAGGATGGATGGATGAATAAATGGATGAAGCCTCAGTGAATATGTACAGGGTAGACACTTTATTTCTAGTCTCTAAATTTAAATACAAATAGAAGGACACTTTCTGGGATGATTTCAGCCACAATACTATTAAGTAATTAAAATCAAAGTAAAGATCAAACTATATCTGAATAGAAAGTGAGGTGGTATCATTTTCCCCATCCACAAGTATTATTCCTCTCCTTTCCCCTTCAAAATTTTCACTTTGCATGTTATTGTTTTAAAATATTGTTTTGTTTTTGTTTTTTAGCAAATTGAGTGCTTTTTCTCAGTGTTTGTTGTTCCCTGGTTTGAAAAGTACAAAATTCTAAGGAAAAATTGCACCAATGACTAGGTGTCCTGAAGCAAACAACTGCAGTCACTACATGTGAAAGTATCCTGCAACAGCAGTGATTCTCAGTATGGAAAATAAATGTTTTTTTTACCTCTTCTCTTAATGTGTATAATTCCACTTCCCCCTACAAACTCTTCAGTTCATAATAATATAATCTAAAGATCCTCTGGGCCAGGGCAGTTTTGGGGTTAAAATGAGGTAACATAAATAATTCCTGGCTTTATAGCCTATATAATCTGCATGATAGCAGAACTTTAGCCCCATCCTCACATAAGTTAGGATTCTTTAGATTTTAAAACAAAATAGAGAAAAGGGGGAGAAGCAGAGGGAGTAGAAAAGAAGCTCTAAGTTACTTAACTGAACAGACAATAGATACTGATAAAACACTGAGAAATAATACAAGTAAATAAAAAAGATAAGGGACCTTTGTGCTGGTAAGGACTTTGTTGCTCTTGGGAGATGTGCCTTATTTTTATAGGCAAGTGCGCTTTCTAATACCAAACTCTAGAATTAGACTTACAGCCCCAGCATTAACAACATGACCAAAGCAGGTCTCTTTACAAAGAGATTACTCTCCCAAAGTTGCCAAGAAAAATGTGTGCCCCAGTGGGAAGGAGTAGGACCTGGGCTACAGTGTCCACATTTTCCTCCAAATTAGACCAATTAGATTGATTCCTCCAGGAAAGAAATTATTGGAGAAATCAAGAATGCTATGTTAAAGGTCTCCTCTTTCATGGATGGCACATTAGCAATGGAGAATAAGCATCATCCACTCAATAGCGTGATTCACGATTTTAAACGAAGTCACCAGGTTCATCTCTCTACTCTAATTCCTCCTTTTGCAAAGTTTATTCTGTGTCCTTTCACTGTAACGAATCACAGCTATAGTAGGACTCTATGCTGAGTCCTGGGAATCCTTCTAGTGAATTGCTGATCCTGAGGGTTTGGTACTGAAGACCATGGACGCACTCAAAGACATGTGTCAGTCACAGAGTTGTATGTACATGGGGAAAAAACAGAGCTCCCCCAAGCTCAGGCCAGAGGTCAGGATGTACCTCAGTAATGAAAAGCCTCAGAGATATGGGCTGAAGTAAAAACAATTATGAGATTCCCCGAGACTTAACAACCTTCTTGCACAAATTGAACCAGCCCCCTAAAGACCACTGAGTGTGAGAGTGTGAGTGAATGTGATTTTGTGTGTTTGTGTGTTTGTATGTGAGTTTGAGAGTGTGAATGTGTGTGTTGCGAGATCCATCTGAGGTCTATGACGTACTTCCAGAAGTCTATATTAGAAAATGCACAGAACACCCGTCTAAGGTTTCATCAAGCATCTTTGCATGAACCTATTTAGGCCTCCAGACAGGAGTTGTTCCAAAGTTGGTAATAGTTCATCCAGGGCACAGTGTACATCAAAAAATTGCAAATGAAACTCTGTGGAAGGAGAAAGTCAAATTCAGCTTTCAGGAGGATAATTTTTGAAGGTAAACCAAAAGTTCCTGACCCCTGAGGCCCTCACTGGGGAGTTTAGAACCATCACTGAACCTGCACACTGATAATGTTGGTGGGGAGAATCTGCTCACAGTCATCTGGTGGCAGCAGAGGAAGTGCCAGACCCAGAACAGGAATGTCACCTTGGGCTCCCAGCTACTTGGGACTTGGAGCAGGCATATCTTGAGAGCCCTCCTCCAGCCTCAGTCCTCCTACACTTGCACCCAGGAACAGGGAGAGCCACATATTTGCCTTAAGGTGGTGCCACCAAGAGAAACGAGGAAAAGAATGGTTAGATTCAGGGAGACAAGGAAGCAATGGGACAATCCTCAGGGACTTTGAGAGTGCAAGTCAAGATCAGAACAAGGTCCCCAAGGAAAGAAAATGCTTCTTGCACTGAAGGCCAGTAGTGGGCAAGGAGAACTGGAGGCCTGGGACCAGCCTGTGCCAGCCTAGAGGTGGGGGAAATGCCCAATTAGAGAGGCTTCCTCCTACCCTAGCACCTTGGATGGCATCAGCAGTCCTGGGACCGTGGTCTTGTTCTGCTCCAACCCATAGGGATGGAAAGGCTGTCAATGTTCAATTTGTGTTAACTTTTAAATGTTTTAGTTTTCTCCCCTTAATTAGGAAACCCTTCTCAGATGACTGCCACCACACACCTTTTTCAAATTCTTCCCGCTTTGAATGGGGCATGAACGACTTTTTGTGCTGTTCTTCCTGCACTTGGTCCGGCTAATCTTCACGGTGACCAGATACTCCACTCCTGTTGTCAGCTACCAAAAACCAATAGCACTGTCAGTTTTGACTCAAAGCATCCAGTTGCTGGATCTCTCCAGGAAAAGCTAGGATAGAGAGTGAAGCCCCAGGAACCACAGTCCTTATGTATGGCTCATCCACTAAAGCATGGCTCTCTCCTCTGCCTCTTGCTGGAGGGTGCGCAGTGGCACCAAGGCCTCTGTCAGTGTCCAACATGTGCAGAACCCATTCTTTTTCACTGGCTTCACTGATGCAGCCACAGATGGGTCTCACCCATCCCTTGTGCATCCTCAGGAAGAGAAGCAACACATTGAGCTTGGCTGCCTGGTAGAGCTGCTTGACACCAGAGCACCCCCAGATCTGCACACATAGTCCTCACAATGCATAGAGCTAGCGGTGTCTTTTCCCTCTGCTCCTCCAGTCCTTTCAACCATGTCCTTCCTTCCTACTCTCCTTCCCAACCAACCCAATGGGAGGCAGTCAGAAACACAGCTCAAAATATAAGCTTAGATATTGAACTGATTTGGAGCACATGTTCCCCATTCACTAATGCTGTGACCTGGAGCAAGTGCCTAGCAGCCTTGGTTTCCTCACTTGCAGAATATAGATAATCTTGTTCTAGAAGTTATTACATGGGTTAAGAGAAGCATGTATTTCACTGAAAGCACAAAATATATTTCAAAGTAAATAAGTAATCATGAATTATTAAATGTTTTAGCAAGTATCAGAAACATTACTCTGAAGCAGCAAGGGAACTGGGAGAGTGTCAGAACAGAAGACAAAAGAACCGTGCTCAAGTTTTGGCTTTACCCCTGCCAACTCTATCACCCTGGGCAGGTCTTTCCATCTACCTGGGTCTCAGTTTCCTCATCTAGAAAATGAAGAAAATAGTGCCAGTTTCCTCCTATGATGTATACAAATAGTGAATATGCAAACCATGAAGAATGCAAACCAGAGCTACTTCTTGTGATTTGTCTTCCTGTACTCATGTTCAAGTGCAAGATCTGACGATGAGAGGGCAAAAGACTGGGAAAACCCTTGGTGGCAGGAAACTCCCACACCCAGAAGTAAAACTAACAAATGGTTTGTGTTGGAAACTGGACTGGATTCCCAATAACTGCGTGGACTAGAGAGTTCTTCCTGGTGACTAGAGAAACTCCTAGAAGTGCTTCTTTGTCCAAATGCAGTGGCCAAATAACATACAAAGACTTGTACTCTCTGGAGTGGTGATAGAGGAAGAGACTGCTCACACTGCATCCAGGAGGACAATGCCCCTAGAAAACCTCAAGGTGTGCAGTATGGCTGGGGGAGGAGGCCAGAGGCCAGTGTCACCATCCTGGTCCCTGCATCCAACAACAACAACAAAACAGGAAGCAGGGCTACTGAGTTCTTTATCAAGGGACAGTTCTATCCAGGCTTTGGCATCTTATAGGGCTTAAGCCAAGCACTGTCACACTGACCTTCAGCACATTCTGACCTATAAAGAAATTAAAACACTAGCCATAAATTTAACTAACATTCTACTGATTGTAGTGTTTTCTTATTCATTATTAGACTTGACTGTTAAATAACAATAGAAATAATCACAGTAATTCAAATATTTTCATAAGTACTGCTTCACTCTTATCCTGATCACTTCACAAGTGAGGAAGCTGAGGCCTGCAAAATATGAATGGCACTTGACCAAAATCTCACAATTAGAAGAATCTGCATGTCAAACCCAGAAGATGCCCAACTCCTATATCCCACTCTAGGATATTAGTACAAACACAGTCATGCTGTCGTAGGTGTGGGAATGCCCAAGAATCTTTGCCCCAGATCACCATCACCCAGCTACCAAGGGGTATATTCATTCTGTCAGTTCATCCATTTGAATGACATCAAAAGTTTACTTGCAAACAACTCTTCCAGAGGTAACTGTTAGTGACAATGGATTGAGACCAGAAGACAGGCCCCCTTGGGTTGTCAGTTTATACTTGGGAAGACTAGAACAAGGCAGCTTCCACAAGAATTTTGGTCAAGAGCTGCCTCCTTGTGGCCAATTTACCTCAATGTTCTCAGCCTTGATGAGCTATCATTTTGTGGCAAGTGTGAATTACTGAGAAAGAACTCACTGATGTCAATATGTTGTGACATGAGGCCTATTTATTTATGTCTCATTAATACTGCCCACTCTTCTATGACCCCTGCCCTGGCAGTTCTCTCCTGTTGCCATTGCCCTTCTCTAGTCCAGCAGTTTTCAACCAGTGTGACACAAGAGGCACCCCAGTGTGCTGAAAGATTTTTTATTTTTTGTATTATTGTTCAAGTACAGTTGTCTCCATTTTTACCCCACCATTGCACCCCTGCCCCATCTATCCCTGCCTCCCACCTTTGAAACTATCCCCCCCTTTGGCTTTGTCCACATGTCTTTTACACATGTTCCTTGATGGACCTTCCCCTATTTTCCCCCATTAACCTTCTCTCCCCTCCCCTCTGGTTACTGTTAGTTTGTTCTTTATTTCAGTGTTTCTGGTTATGGTTTGCTTGCTTGTTCCTTTTGTTGATTAGTGCAATACTAACATTTAGTCAGGGTCACTGACCTCTTTTCCCTTGTTCTAGTCTACCCAAGTATAAACTGACAATCCAAGGAGGCCTGTCTTGTGGATTCAATCCAAATTTAAAAATGACAAACCCAACACAATAATAGCCTATAGCTAACGTAAATTCTTTCAGGAGGTTTACATCTTTCTTTCCTCTTTCCTCACCTGATATGTAAAAAAGCTTCCAAACTGCAAAACAAGGGACATATCTATCTTTTCCACCAAGTCATCAGCTGGTGGATTAGACTTCATACCCCCAGATTGCATTTTCATTTTAGCTAGCATTTTTTGACTTTCAACCATAGAAGTTAAAATTGTGTTTTTAACATTCCTATCTAAACTTTAGGGGAAGTTGGACCAAAAAAAAAGTGATTTTCAAACAGCTTTTCCTTTCTCTATCATCCTTCAATAGATATCAGAAACTTTTATACACAAAACAAATGAGATGATTTGATTGAAACCCAGCCCTTAACCCCCACCCCCAGTTTTGTTCTGCCAAAAACCCTCTGTGTAATTCCAGGTTTCTGTAGAACATAGCTAGAAACTCCAGACATAGATTTTCCAACCCTGGACATTGAAATATTATTGTTGAGGGGAACCTACAGAGAACATTATATATTTGAGGCTGTTAAAGAAAACAAAAACTGTCCTGGCTGGTGTGGCTCAGTGGATTGAGTGCTGGCCTGTGAACTGAAGGGTCGCTGGTTTGATTCCCAGTTCAGGGCACATGCCTGGGTTGCAGGCCAGGTCCTTGGTTGGGAATGGGGGGGTGTGTGAGAGGCAACCACACATTGATGTTTCTGTCCTTCTCTTTCTCCCTCCCTTCCCCTTTCTAAAAAGAACTAAATAAATCTTTAAAAAAATGTTCTGGTCAATATGGTGGTGCAGGTAAATGTGGTACTCAAAACTTCCCACAATTATATCAAAATTACAACTAAATTACAGAACAACCATTATTCAGAATGCCTGAAATCTAGCTAGATAGAAGTCCTATAACTAAATATATAAAGAAGAAGCCACATCAAGACCTGTAAGAGGGGTGGAGGTGCAAAATGGAATGGTGCTGCACCCATGTGTTGCAGTTAAAAATTGGGAGGGTCATCTTGGCTGTGGAGACCCCCTTAAGGAGCCAGGTTCCTCAGCCCAGGGTTTCAGTGCCAGAAAGAGAAGTCCCCATAACTTCTGGCTATGAAAACCAGCAGGGATTTTGGCTGAGGGAGATGGAGTCCCAGGCATTCTTCTTAAAGGGCCCATGCATAGACTTACAAGGACTCACTTGCTCAGAGCTTCAGAACTGGGGTAGCAGCTTGAAAGTCACCAGGAACATGCGGGGAAAAACTGAATTGTCTGGTTTCAGGATCAGGACTAGAAGGGCAGCTTTTTGCTAGACAAAAGTACTGGCAGAGTCCTGGCTGGTGTGGCTCAGTGGATTGAGCACTGGCCTGCAAACCAAAGGGTCATTGGTTCAATTCCCAGGCAAGGGCATATGCCTAGGTTGCAGGCCAGGTCCCCGGTTGGAAGATGCACGAGGCAACCACATATTGACGTTTCTCTTCCTGTCTTCCCCCCTCCCTTCACCTGTCATAAATAAATAAATAAATAAATAAATAAATAAATAAATAAATAGTTGTTTTCAAAAAGTACTGGAAGATCCCATTGTTCCTTTGCTGAGACCTCCCCCCACAAAGCCTACAGATGTGCACCATATCTGAGTCTCCATCAACCTGGCTCACACTAGTGGTTCCCTGAGACCCTGTCCCACTCAACTTTTAGGCCCACCAAAGCTGTTTCCAGTGGCTTTTCCATACAAATGGCCTCTCTTGGTTCATGCCTCAGACTTTCCTAAAATTTTACAAATAAGCAGTATCTGGTCACTGTGGACCCCGTACATCTTGCTAAGTGGCCCCAAACTCAGCACAAATAGCAGCTATTTGCAGATCAGTCTGTAGCTTACACTGGATGGCCCCAGGCAGAGCATAGGTAGCAGCTGACCTTGCTCCTCCTGGGAGACCCCAGAGCCAGTGAACTGGGTAGACAGCTTTAGACCCAACCACATTTATGGGTTGGGTTGTATGTAGGTGGTTACATACAACCCAACAACCTTTACAAATGACACAAAGGTCAGAGTTGGAATGCACCAAAGCCCCACTGAAGAAAATCCTGATCTGTGGGGTTGGCCCCTGCACAGCTCCTCCACTGTAGTCATAACCAGTACTTGCAGCTGATTGACCTGGGGGTCAGTCCATTCCAGTGACATGCCAACAGTAATCAAGGCTCAACTACAACAAGATAGTGCACACAGCCCACACAGGGGGCACACAGAACACCCAGCTCATGTGACTGGTGAGGCTATTCCACTGGACCCTACAAGACACCTACTACATTAAGCCACTCTACCAAATCCTGGACACATTGCAGTTCAACCTAATACATAGAAACAAACACAGGGAAGAAATTAAAAATGAGGAAACAGGGCCCAAATTAAAGAACAGCATAAATTTCTGGAAAAAGAAATAAATGAAATGGAAGCAATTGAGGTACCAAATATAGAGTTCAAAACAATTGTTACAAGGATTCTCAAGAAACTTAGTAAGAACTTAAACAGCACTAAAAAGGAAAGGGAAACCATTAAAAAGGATCAATTAGAAACTAAGAATACACTAAATTAAATGAATAAATTAGAGAAATATAACAGTAGAGTAGATGAAGCAGAGTATTAAATCAGCAATGTGGAATATAAGAAAGCAGAAGACATCCAATCAGAACAGCAAAAAGAAAAAGGAACCCTCAAAATTGAGGATAGTGTAAGGAACCCTTGGAACAACTTCAAGCATACCAACATTTGCATCATAGGGGTGCCAGAAGGAGAAGAGAAACAGCAAGAAATCAGAAACTATTTGAAAATATGATAATGGAAAACTTCCATAACTCAGTAAAGGAAATAGGCATACAAGTCCAGAAAACACAGAGAGTTCCATATAAGATGAACCCAGAGAGGCCCACACCAAAACACATCATAATTAAAATGTCAAAAGTTAAAGACACAGAGAATCTTAGAAGCAGCAAAAGAAAAGCAGTTAATTACCTACAAGGGAGCTCCCATAAGATCATTATCTTATTTATCAATAGAAACTTTGCAGGCCAGCAGGGATTGGCACAAAATATTCAAAGGAAAAGCAAGGAACTACAACCAAGAATACTCTACCCAGAAAAGCTATCATGTGAAATTGAAGGACAGCTAAAGAGCTTCCCAGAGGAAAAAACAAAAGCTAAATGAGTTCACCACTACCAAACCAGTATTACAAGAAAAGTTATGGGGTCTTCTTTAAGAAGAAAAAGAAAAATATTTAAAATATGAATAATAAAATGGCATTAAATACATATTATCAACAGTTACTTCAAATGTAAACAGATTAAATTCTCCATTCAAAAGATGTGTGGTGACTGAATGGATAACAAAACAAGGCCCTTACATATGCTATATGTGTCAGGAACTCACTTCAAATCAAAAGACGCATATACACTGAAAGTGAAAAGAAGGAAAAAGATATTCATAAAAATGAAAACAAAACAAAACATAAAAGGCAGGAGAGCAATGCTTATACCTAACAAAATACACTTTAAAAAAATGCTTATAGCAAGAGAAAATAAGGACCCAGATACTCCACTTTGGGCATTTACCTGAAGAAACCCAAAACATTAAATTGAAAAGTAATATACATCCATATGTTTACTGCAGCATTATTTACAATAGTCAAGATATGGAAACAATCTAGGTGTCCATTAATAGATGAATGCAAAAAGAAGTGATATATATAAAAAATATATATATATACCATATTCCATTATATATAATGGAATATGATTCAGTCATAAAAAAGAATTAAATCTTGCACTTTGCAACAATGTGAATGGACCTAGAAGGTATTATACTAAATGAAATAGGTCAGACAGAGAAAAACAAATGCCATATGATTTCACTTATGTGTGGAACCTAAAAAAAACAAAATAAATAAACAAGCAGAACAGAAAAAGACTCATAGATACAGAGAACATTTTGATGAAGACCAGATGGGAGAGGGATTGGAGAAATGGGTGAAGGAGGTAAAGGGATTGAAAAGTACAAATTGGTAATTATAGAATAGTCATGGGGATGTAAATTTACTACAGCACAGGGAGTGTAGTCAATAATATTATCTTAACTGTGTATGGTGTCAGATGAATCTAGATTTATCAGTTGATCACTCCATTGAAATAAAGAAAAAACTGACAGTAACCTGAGGGCGAAGGGGGAGATGGATAATGGGGGAAAATAGGGGAAGGTCCATTAAGGAACATGTATAAAGGACACATGGACAAAGCCAAAGAGGGTAGGATCAAGGGTGGAAGGGGGGGCATGGGTGGGGTGGAGGGTAATGGTGGGGGTGGGGAATGGAGACAACTGTACTTGAACAACAATAAAAATAATAATAAAACAAAAAAGAAAAAACCCAAGAAAGTCTAATCACAGGATTGTGCACCTGAAACTAAAATACTATTGTATATCAACTGTAATTTTTTAAAAAGGAAACAGAATCATCTCCATTTTCTTTTACTTTGGTAGGACCTCACTTCAAAATGAAAGCAACACTTCCCAAAGGAGAGCAGTTGAGAAACTCAGGAAACATTTTTGCTTTAGACTAAGAGTAACAGACTTCAGGGTTCACTCCAGTCCTTCGATTAGCATATTGGAAGATGGTTAAAGAAACTGAGGGGTCTGAACCACTCTAAAGCTCTCCCATTCAGGGTCCACTCCAGACCTTCGATTAGCATATTGGAAGATGGTTAAAGAAACTGAGGGGTCTGAACCACTCTAAAGCTCTCCCATTCAGGGTCCACTCCAGTCCTTCGATTAGCATATTGGAAGATGGTTAAAGAAACTTAGGGGTCTGAACCACTCTAAAGCTCTCCCATTCCAAGTGAAGATACTCCCCATAGGGTGAAACTATTGCTTGGCTTTCTCTGTAAGCCACAACACATCTATGCATGCCAAATAGGCAATAATTAGGGCACTGCTCATATTCAGAGATACTGTGGCACAAACCTGCATATGACTTTGAAGTAGCTTGTCTATTCGAAATAAGTACATGTCACTGCTCACATTGTTGTAGTTTTCAATGAAGAATTTGAGTGTTGAATTCATGTTTTTCTTGCTCATGGACTTCTCCTGGAAGCCTCCCCACCTTTGAAAGTGACCAAATTTGGCTGCCAGGATCAGAGCAGCCAGCAGCAGCAGGGTGTTTCTCCAGCATTCAATTCCCATCTCTGCAGCCTCAAAAATGTCCTATTCACAGTACCTTCCAAGGTAGACAGGTGCCAGGGTCAGGTTCATGCACTGTTCCTTGTCAGCCCTCACAAATGCAGATTTCCTGGAGACAGTTGCCTGCATGTAAACAGAGACTGAGATCTGAACCTCTCCCTTCCAAAGCCCTGCCCACAATTTGACCAAAAGACTGGCCAGGGACATCTCCCTGTGTGGTTATCCAATCCTGCTCTCAGGTAATTTTCCACACCCATTCAATTCTTTGGTGACAGGCCAGGCATAATTTCTGAACACTTGCCAAGACAGGCAAGAGCTCTCCCTGCCTTTACACCTAAAAGGGAGAAAATACCCCAGAATGGACTTGTATGGTACTAAGGAATCAGACCTGCTGTATCAAACAGGAGCATCATTGGTGGGAATGGGGAAAGGCTTATTGAGAACATGATATTTGAACTGGGATATAAAAACCAGGGGCATGGAACAGGATCAGGTACATTCTATTTAGCTACCTTGGGTTCTAACTATCTCACCCAGTCATCAACTATTCTGTTTCTCTAGAGGTTCTCTTTATTCACCTGCCACATACTCACCACAGATTTCTACTTGCTGTATCTCACTGTGCCTGCAGGCCCTGACACTGTCTCTTGCTATCCTGGTATGACCCCAGCAGAGCTTTGTGAGGTAAATCCAACATACCTGTGATGGAAGAATATACTTTGAGCCTTACTTATTCAGAAGTTAATCATGCAGTTTTTATAGTTGCCAGATGGGAGGGGGATTGAGGAGATAGTTGAAAAAGTGGGGAGGAATTAAATTATATAAATTGCCTGTCATAAAAGCAGTCACAGGGATGTAAGCACAGCATGGGATATATAGATAATAATATTGGAATAACTACATATGGTATCAGATGAGTACTAGACTTACTGGGGTGATCACTTCATAAGTTATATAAATGTCAAATAACTATGTTGTAATCTGAATTAAATATAATATTGTATTTCAACTGTAAATAAAAATTTTTTAAAGTAAAAGTGACATTATGATGAAAGCAAACTAAAGACAACAGTTTAGCACTTACAGACCTTAGCCAAGATCTTAAGGCCCACCTGTCCTTGAAAAGATGTCTTTCTACCTCTCCATGGACCAAATGATGTGCATAAACAGAACCCTGCATTGGCAACCCTGCAATCTGGAACCCTGTCTCTCTCCCTGGGATTACTTCCTTTTTAGAAGGAATCAGGTGATCTCAGAGGGCCTCTGGTTTTAAAAGTATAAATGTTTTCTTCTGACCCCTTCCACTCCCCAGGGATCCCATGAAAAGTTGGTATGTGTATGGGAGGACTGGCTAAGTAGAACAAGAATAGGACAGAATCCTCAAGGACTGGGAAACAGCAGCAGGGACAAGAGGGTTATGCCAGGTGACTACTGGGTTCGTGCTGTTTCTTCAAGTCCAGGCTTAGGGCAGGGCTCCTGACAGGTGGGGCCTGCCCAGCCCAGCCCTAGTAACAGTGGCAGCAGAAGAACTCCCAAGCTCCAGGGATGCCATCTGGCTGCAGGTATAGAAAGGCTTCCAGCTGCCCTAGGTCTCACCAGGCACAGTTCTCATAGCTATTGCACCACTGGTGACTGCAGGCTGTGGCCACCCTGGCCACATTAATTACATAGGGGCCCAGGGTATCCACCAGGTAGTCATGAAGATGCCAACACTTCTCCTCCGAGTTGGAGATGCTCAGGTCTCCCCAGAGCACCATGCCAGCTGCCCCCAGTGTTGTGGTCTGCACAAGACCATCCTGAGACAGGAACCTTCCAGATCTCTGATTTGTGAAAAAAGTCTAATCACAGGCCAGGACAGACAGGGGATGTGGATGCCCAGCCAGGCCGCTTGGAAGGCCTCCTCCAGGCAATATCAAACAAATGTCTGTCAGTGAGCAGACGGCAGCCTAGGTGGGAGGTAAATGCTGGAGAAGAAGGCACTGGAGGTAGTCCAGAGGCAATGTACTTGGGTGTTGCAGGCACAGGTGTCTGCATGGCTGTGGCCCATGTACTGGAGGCTACACTATGCCAATCATTGCCACAGGCTGGGAAGTGACAGAATCCCAAGAGTCCATGAGGCTGCAGTGCCTGGCCCAACTGTAGTGTGCCCTCCATCAGTGAGTGGGTTACTTGTTCAAAGCCAGTATGGGCCTTGTGGAGCTGCTCCTGATGGCCCAGGTGGGGGAATTCCCACTGTGCCCAAGCCCCTGGGGCTTCCTGATAGGTTCAGTGGCAGCTGCAGTTCCCAGCCCAGTGTGGACACCATTCTTCCCTGTCTAGCACTGCCAGGCCAGCAAAGCCAGGTCCCAGGCTACAGTAGAGCTGGTAAGCAGCCCATGCTGGGTGGTGGCAAAGGAGCACAGCTTGAGGGAAGCCCCCATTGTGAGCTGTGTCCCTAGGCCAAAGTAGGGAAGAAGCAAGCTGGTTTCTATAGAAGTGGTGATATTGTGGCCATGGGAACACTGGGCACAGTTGACTGTGATACCCAGGGCCTCTAGTGGCAGGTGCACATTGAAACGGGCTCTACAGTGTACTGATGATCCATTACACAGCATGGAAAAGGGGCCTTCAGGGTCCCACAATAGCGGATGGCCACACACCAGGTACAGGGCCACCCCTAGTACCATGGTTACTCCTAGATGCATGGTCAAGCCCCAGGAATGGAAACCTGCAATTGCCCATCTCTGCAGCAGCAACTGTACCCCTCAACCAGGAGGAAGCAATCCCCAGGTTCTAGGTTTCCCCACAGGTTTTAACACCTTCAGTATTGACCTAACCTACTGTAGGCAAGGTTCTTAGTTCTCAGAAACAGGTAGCACTCTCCATCCTGTTCCTTGATTTCCCCCTCCCTCCTAGTGTGCCATAAACTGTGGACTTTTGGGGGTGAGGGTCTTTGGGACATTGACTCTGGGTGCATGTGGCTTGGCAGGCTGTGGGAGGGAACCGAAGACATAGGGAGAGCATGAAGTGGTGGCAAAGCCACTTGACCTTATGTACGGACCAGACAGAAGCACGAGAAGCAATGAGGATGGACACACTGCATTTGGGGAGAGGGCAGTATGGACATGTTGAAGCAGGGTTTCAGGATGCCCAGTGTCCTGGCTTCACTTAAATAATTTTTTAAAATATATCAAATATGTGAATCAAATCTTGATGGACATAAAGAGAGAGATTGACAGAAATACAGTCACAGCAGGGGATTTTAATACCCCATTGACATGATACTGTACATAGAAAACCCTAAAGAGCTTACCAAGTAACTGCTAGAACTTATAAATGAATTTCAGTAAAGTAGAAGTATACAAAATTAATATTCAGAAATCAGCTGCATCTTTATATGCCAATAGTAAAGTATAAGAAAGAGAAATTAAGAAAACAATCCCATTCACAAATGCTTCAAAAAGAATAAAATACCTAGGAATAACTCTAACCAAGGATGGAGAAGATCTGTACTCAGAAAATTATAAGACACTGAAGAAAATTGAAGATACAAAAAGTGAAGCACACACCATGTTCATGAATAGAAAGAATGAACATCCTCAAAATGTCCATACTACCTAAATCAATCAATAGATTCAATGCAATGCCCATCAAGTATCCAATGATGTATTTCAGAGAACTAGGACAAATATTTCAAAAATTTATATGGAATCACAAAAGGCTTCACAGAGCAACAGCAATCTTCAGAAAGAAGAATAAACTTGGAGGAATCATGCTAACTAATATCAAACTATACTATAAGGCCATAGAAAACAAAACAGCATGGTACTGACATAAAAACAGACATATGAATGGAACAGAATAGGGAGACCAGAAACAAACCCACACATTTATAGTCAATTAATATTTGACAGAGGAAGCAAGCACATACAATAGGGTAAAGACAGTTTATTCAATAAATGGTGTTGGGAAAATTGGAAATATACATGCAGAAAAGTGAAACTAGACCACCATTTTATGCCACATACAAGAATAAATTCAAAATATATTGAAGACTTAAATGTTAGACTCAAAACTATAAAAATCCTAGAAGAGCCTTTGATGGTTTAGCTCAGTGGATTGAGTGTGGGCTACGAACCAAAGGGTCGCCAATTCCATTCCCAGTCAGAGCACATGCCTGGGTTGCAGGCCAGGTCCCCAGTAGGGGGCACGTGAGAAGCAACCACACATTGATATTTCTCTCCCTCTCTTTCTCCTTCCATTTCCCTCTCTCTAAAAATAAATAAATAAAACATTTTGAAAAATCCTAGAAGAAAATCGTTTACATAAGCAGTAAAATGTTAGACATTGCTTGCAGCAATATTTTATCTGATATATCTCCTCAGGCAAGGGAAACAAAAGAAAAAATAAACAAATGAGACTGTATCAAACTAAAAATGCTTTGCACAGTGAAGAAAACCATCAACAAAATAAAAATACAACCTATGGAAAAGGAGTACATATTTGCAGATACATCTGATAAGGGGTTAATATCCAAAATTTATCAAGAATTTATAAAACTCAACACCATAAAAAAATTCAATTAAAACATGTTCAAAGGACCTGAATAAACACATCTCCAAAGAGGACATATAGATTGCCAATAGACATATGAAAAGATGCTCAACATCACTAATCATTAGAAAGATGCAAACTAAAACCACAAAGAGATACCACCTCACACTGTTATGAATGACTATCATCAATAAACAACAAACAACAAATGCTGCCAAGGAAGTGGAGAAAGCATTCCAGTTCAACCTGCCTTTGTTCTGTTGGTGTAAACGCAGATTGGTGCAGACACTGTGGAAAGCAGTATAAAGATATCTTAAAAAATTAAAAATGGAACTGTCTTTTGGTCCAGGAATTCCACTTCTTGAAATATATTTGCAGATACCCAAAATACTAATTTAAAAGAACATAAGGACTCCTAAGTTCACTACAATATTATTTACAATCACCAAGATATGGAGGCAGCCCAAGTGTCCATCAGTAAATGAGTGGATAAAACAACTATGGGACACTTACATGATGGAATACTACTCAGCTGTAAAAATGAAAAAGTTTTTTACTCTTTGTGACAGCATGGATGGACTTAAAGAACATAATCCTAAGTGAAATAAACCAATCAGAGAAATACAAATACCATATGATTTCACTCATATGTGGAATCTAATGAATAAACTGAACTAACAAGAAAAATAGAAACAGACTCATAGATAGAGAGCAGGTTGGATAGCTGTTGGGTGGGAGGTTGGTTAACAGGTGGAAGAATCAAGATAAAAGTAAAAAGGACCCATGGCCATGGACAACAGTGTGGTGATTGCAGTGGGGGAGGGGAGTATAAGGAGGTTAATGGCAGTGGAAAAACTACAATATATATTTTTTAATTTTTTAAAAAGGATGTTGATCACACAAACTCCTGAAGGTTGTATGTTACCTATATAAGGGAGGAATTCCTTCTGTAGCTTCTTTGGGTCTCTGGTTTGGCCTAAGAACTAAACTGACATAAGGCAGAGTACTAGGAGAAACACACACACATTTTATTGAAGTTTTACATGTACATTGGAGACTTTATAGGAGAATGGTAACAGAAATAAGTGATCAGAGCAGGAAGCTTGTATGCCTGTAGAAAAAGAAACAAATCTGTAAAGAATTGACAAGATAAAAGGGTTCTGGCTAGGGATAGTAAATGGTAAAATCTCAAGGTTTGTTTATACACACTTCATGGCCCTAAATTTACCACCTCTAGTGATAAAGATGTTTTATTCCTTCTGGTACAGGAGATAAATCTTCCCTGGGCAGATTTATCTCCTGCTTTCAAAGGAGAAGTGTGCAGGGAGATCATATTGCCTCCTGCTTTTGCTGTTTTCTCAAACTCCTTCAGCTTAAGATATTCAGTGTGCCAAGGTGCTATATTTTGGGATAGCATATCCTGAACCCCACCACCTACACCCAGAAGCCTATAAGAGCTCTCTATTTTAAAGTACTCATTAAGTCAAGATACTGAATGCAGTCCTGCTCCAGGAAAAAAAATTAGTGAGACAATTGATGAAATGTTAATAAAGTCAGCAGATTAGTTAATAATATTGTACAAACATTAACTTCCTAGTTTTTACCATTGCACTATAATAGTGTAAAATGTCAACATTTGGGCACAAGATGCCTGACTGCTGAATGCAGAGTGACTAGATTAACAACTGAAGGAAACAGTCACAGATAGTAGATCCCTGGAAGTTTCAAACAAGCTGCCTAAGGTCAGACAGGGTCAACGTCTGACATTACAAGAGGCAGATCCAGCAAGAAAAAACAGTACACCTGGAGAACAGCATATAAGAAGTAGTGGGCAGAGTAACCCTCAACAACCAGATGGAAAGAAGGACCCACCAAAGAGTGAAGTGATCCAACAACAATCAAAACCCAATTACATGCGGAGAGTCATCATAAACAGCATAAAGGGCATCCCAAGAGCATCAAGTTCAGGACTTAAAGGAGATTGTACCAGATGTGGACCCAGAAAGAAAAAACAGTGGAAAATACTAGAGGCTACTGAGACAAAATCCACTGTGGTCTTCTCCATAATTTGAGATATTTTCCTTCCTGCATAGCTTTCTAAAATTCACTTCTTGTCCCTCAACTTTGTGCATATTAGGTCACTAGATTTTATGCTATAGTTTATTTCTCTCCTTTCTTATAACAGTTTTAATCTCTTTACACCGTTGTTAATACCAGTTCATTTACTATTAATAGTGGGATTGTGAAGAGGAGTTATTTTTGCAGATGTGAGTTTGTTTCCTGAGTTTTGTGGTTTTTGTCTGGCAGCACCTGCACAACAGCATGCAAGATGTGGTGGGTGGAGTGACTCTCAGTCAAACAGATGGAGGGAAGGACCAACCAAAGAATGACCCAACAACAATCAAAACTCAGTTCATCCAGAGACCCAACATAAATGGCATAAAGCTCATCCCAAGAAAATCAAGTTCAGGAGATCAAAGAGACTGCACCACTGAATCTGACAGGTCTTGTATCATAGAGGTTCACAACACAAACTCATGGAGTCAAAACAGATCAACTTAAGAAGCAGAAACAAACAAGTTCTCAAAACTAAAGAGAAGATAAAGAAACAATCCCCAATCAAAAGGAAAGGAGGAATTCTCAGAAAGAGTGCTAAATGAAATAGAGGCAAGTCAACTAAAAAAGGGGTTATAAGGAAGATCAATGACCTCAGTGAGAATTACCAAAAACTATAGAGAAACTATCAGGAACTTATTGCAACCTATATCAACATGAAAAAGGACATACAAACTATCAACAGGAGCCAAGAAGAAATGAAGACTACAGTTTCTGACTTGAAGAACATAGTAGAAGGAATCAAAAGCAGGATTGATGAAGCAGAGAATCAAATCAGTGAGATGGAGGACAAGGTAGAAAAATCTCCCAGAAAAAGTGAGAAAAGGAAAAAAGACTCTAAAAGAACAGAGAGAAATTGAGGGAACTGCAGGACAACATGAAACATAATAATATCCATATAATAGGAATGCCAGAAAGAGAAGAAGAGGAACAAGGGATAGAAAACCTGTTTGAAAAGGTAATGGTGGAAAACTGCCCTAGTTTGATGAGAGAAAAAGTCACATAAATCCAGGAAACACAGAAGGTCCCAATCAAGAGGGCTCAAAGGGTGCACTGCGAGACACATCATAATTAAAATGGCAAAATTCATAGACAAAGAGAGAATTTTAAGTGAGCAAGAGAGAAACAGGAAGTAACAAACAAGGATACATCAATAAGGCTAGCATCTGATTTCTTAATGGAAACACTATAAGCACAATGTAATGATAAGAAATATTCCAAGTAACGAAAAGCAAAGGCCTGCAGCCAAGACTCACTCTATTCAGCAGGGCTCCCAATTAAAATGGAAGGTGAAATAAGAAGTTACCCACACAAAAGAGGACAGTAAGAATACAACTCCACCAAAACAGCTCTGCAAGATATGTTAAAGGTGCTGCTATAAGAAGAGGAAGGGAAAAAGTGAGAGACAGGAACATGAGTATAAAGGGAGTAAAATAGGAATGAAGAAGTGCCCATTGGTAACAACCTTAAATGTAAATGGATTAAATGCTCTAATCAAAAGACATAGGGTAGCTGAATGGATAAGAAAACATGACCTGCATATATGCTGCCTACAGGAGACCCACCTCTGAACAAAAGACCTACACAGACTGAAAGTGAAGGGCTGGAAACAAATATTCCAAGCAAATAGACATAAAAAAAAGCCAAGGTAGCAATACCCAAAAAGCCAGGGTAGCAATACCCATATCAGACAAATAGACTATAAAAAAAAAGAGCCATAAAAAGAGACCCAGTAGTTCTCTTCATAATACTCAAGGGAAGAATCCATCAAGAAGACATAAACATTGTGAATATACATGCACCCAAATTAGGACCACCAAAATATGTAAGGAAAATCTTGGAGGCCTTCAAGAAATGTATAGACAACAACTCATTTATGCTAGGTGATTTTAATACCACACTGTAAAAATGGATAGATTTTCCAAATAAAATATCAACAAAGATATTGTGACATTGAACAATGTCCTAAATCAAATGAACCTCACTGATATATATAGGACCTTTCATCACAAAGAAGCAAAATACACATTCTTTTCAGATGCACATGGAATATTTTAAAAGATAGACCACATGATAGGACACAAAACAAGCCTCAACAAATTCAAGAAAATTGAAATCATATCAAGCACTTTCTCTGACCACGAGGGCCTGAAACTAGAAACCAGCCTCAAGGGAAAAACAAAAACACTTGAATTCATGGAGATTGAATAGTATGCTATTAGACAATGAATGGGTTAAGAATGTGATTAAGAAAGAGATCCCAGAGTTTCTGGAAACAAATGAAAATGAACACACAACATTCCAAAAGTTATGGGACACAGCGGAGGCAGTCCTGAGAAGCAATTTCATAGTGATACAGGCCTACTGACAAAAGATAGAAATATTTCAAATAAATGACCTAACCCTACATCTATGAGAACTGGAGGAACTATAACACATGAAGCCCAGAGTGAGAAGAAATGAAATAACCAAAATCAGAGAAGAATTAAACAACATAGAGACTAAAAGAACAATCCAAATGATCAATAAATCCAGGAGCTGGTTCTTTGAAATTATTAAAAATAACCAACAAGCCTATAAGCAGATTCATTGTAAAAAAAAGGAAGAGGACCCAAATAAACACAATCAGAAATGAAAGTGGAGAGATTACAATGGATACCACTGAAACACAAAGGATTGTAAGAAATTACTACAAACAACTATAAGCCAAGAAATTTGAAAACCTAGGTGAAATGGACAAATTTGTAGAAACATATGATCTTCCAAAACTGAATGAAGAAGCAGAAAGCCTGAACAGACCAAAACAGCTGGTGAAATCAAAACAGTAAAAGAAAACATATCAGCACATGAAAGCCTTAGACCACATGGTTTCACAGATTTTTACAAAACATTTAAGGAAGAGCTATCCTTGATCCTTCTCAGACTATTCCAAAAAGTCAAGAAGAGGGAAGACTCCCAAACTGTTTTTATGAAGCCTGCATCATCCTAATCCCCAAACCAGATAAAGACAAAATAAATAGAGAAAAAAAACAGGCCAACACCACTGATGAACAAAGATGCTAAAATCCTCAACAAAATATTGGCAAATAATATCGTGTAATACATTAAAAAGATTATACACCATAATCAAGTGGGATTCATCCCAGGAATGCAAGGATGGTACAATATTTGCAAATCAATAAACATAATACATCACATAAACAAAAGGAAAGACAAAAATCAGATGACCACATTAACAGTTGTGGATAAAGCATTTGATAAGGTACAACACCCACTTATGAGAAAAAAAAAACTCAGCAAAGTGGAATTAGAAGGAGCACACCTTAACATAATAAATGCCATAAACAAGAAACCTACAGCACACATCATACTCAATGGGCAAAAACTAAAAGCTTTACACTATGATCAGGAACAAGACAAGGATGTTCACTTTCACCAATTCTATTCAACATAGTAGTGGAAGTCCTAGTCACAGCAATCAGACAAGAAAAAGAAATAAAAGGCATCCAAATTGGAAAGGAGCAGGCAAAACTGTTATTGTTTGCAGATGACATGATAGTGTGCATAGAAAAACCTATAGACTCCTCCAAAAAACTGCTCGACCTAATAACTAAATCTGGCAAAACAGGGAGATATAAAGTTAATATTCAGAAATGGAAGGCATTTTTGTACACTAAAAATGAAACATCAGAAACAGAAATCAAGGAAAAAATCCCTTCTGCAGTAGCAACAAGAAAAATAAAGTACCTAGGAATAAACCTAGTCAATGAAGTAAAAAACCTGTAGTCAGGAAACTACACAATGCTGAAGAAAGTAATTAAGGAAGACACAAGCAAATGGAAGCATGTACCACATTCATCAATTGGAAGAGTTAACATCATCAAGATGTCTAGAGTACCCAAAGCAATATATAGATTCAACACAATCCCTATTAAAATACCAATGATATATTTTACCAATACAGAACAACACATTTCAAATATTTATATGGAACCATATGTGACCCCAAATAGCCACAGCAATTTTGAGAAAGAAGAACAAAGTAGGAGGAACCACAATACCTATCATCAAACTGTATTACAAGGCCACTGTAAACATCCTGGTACTGGCATAAGAACAGACACATAGACCAATGGAACAGAATAGAGAGCCCAAAAAATAAACCCAAGTCTCTATGGTCAATAAATTTTTGACAAAGAGGGCAGAAGCAAAAATGGAGTAAAACAGCCTCTTCAAGAAATGGTGTTGGGAGAACTGGACAGCTACATGCAAAAAAATGAAACTCAATCACCAACTTTCACCATACACAAAAATAAATCCAAGGTGGATAAAAGACTTAACTATAAGTCATGACACAATAAAAGTCCTAGAGGAGAACATAGGCAGGAAAATCTCAGACATTCCATGCTGCAATATTTTCATTAATGTCCCCTAGAGCAAGGGACACAAAAGAAAGAATAAACAAATGGGACCTCATCAAAATAAAATGCTTCTGCATGGCTAAAGGAAACAGCATTAAAATGAAAAGAGAACAAACTATATGGGAAAACATATTTGCCAATGATACCTCAGACAAAGGTTTGATCTCCAAAATATATAAAGAATTCACACAAGTCCACTCCAGGAAGTCAAACACCCAATTAAAAAAATGAGAAAAAGACCTTGTTGGGAACCACCCTGCCAGGTTTCAGAAGCTGTAACCAGGCTAAGGCTGAGTGAGAGACCTTGGGACCTTAAGCCACTAAGGAGACAAAGCTTATCTCCCTGGCAGGGGCACTGCCTCTGCTCCCTTTACTTCACCCTGCTTGGCCCTGAGCCTGAGCAGTTAGCCAATGATGGGTAAGATTCCTCAAAAGAGGGATGACCTAAGACAGGCAATCACAGGGTGCCTAATGAAAGGACTTGGGGGGCTATAGCAAAAGGGGGTGATGGACCCTTGCCCCTCAGCTTTGACATAGCCTGAGTCCTCATTATGTCTGTGACAAGTCTCCTAATCTCTTGGCTGCCTTACTTACCCTGCCTGACTTAGGCCTGAGATAATGACAGAGGGCGGTGCAGCCCTGTGCTGGAAAGGGTGGGTTCCCAGGGTGATCAGGCCTGTGAAAGAATACATAAAATCCTATGAAACCTACTTTGCTAAGAATGCTCTCAATTTTCTGATATACATCCAAGTATGCAATGAGTTTGTTTCTCAAAGTTTTATAGCCCTTTAGCTAACAGACCCTGACTCAGAATAAGCCCTTGTAGTTCTTTGTATGTTATCTATTGTTTGATCCTTACTGCCTGGAAATGATTGATGAGCTTTACCTGTATTCCTGTGCAAATTGAACCCAATAAAAGCCCCTTAAGGAAAAGGCTCTTGGTCCTTCTCCTTTGAGAGATCAGCCACCTTTCCTCTCCAAGCAGATCATGTCTTGGTAGACTTATTCTCATCTATGGCAGCTGGGGGAGCCCTTCGGGTGGAGGCCCATGACAAGACCTGAGCAGACACTTCTCCAAGGAGCACATACAGAAGGCCCAGAGACATATGAAAAGATTCTCAGTATCACTAGCCATCAGAGAGATGCAAATTAATACCACAATGAAAGATCACTTCACACAGTTCAGAATGGCCATCATAACAAATCAAAAAACAAGTACTGGCAAGGTTATGGAGAAAAGGTAACCATATTCTGCTGCTGGTGAGAATGCAGACTGGTGCAGCCACTGTGGAAAACAATATGGAATTTCCTCATAAAACTAAAATGGAGCTGCCTTTTCACCTGGCAATTCCATGGCTGGGATTATACCCTAAGAAACCTCAAACACCAATTCAAAAACATTGATGCACCCCAATGTTTACAGTAGCACAATTTATAATAGCCAAGTGCTGGAAGCAACCTAAGTGCTCATCAGTAAATAATTGGATCAAAAAGCTGTGGTGCTTTTACACAAGGGAATACTACACATCAGAAAGAAAGCAGGAGCTCCTACTCTTTGTGACAGCATGTATGGAACTGGAGAGCATTATGCTAGTGAAATAATCCAGGTGATAAAAGACAAATACAATATGGGCTCACCTATAACTGGAACCTAATCAACAAAACAAACAAGCAAGCAAAAGGTAACCAGAGACATGGAAATTAAGAACAAACTGACAATAACCAGAGGGGTGGGAGGAGGAGGTAAGGGGGGGGAGGGGGGAGGGTCATCAAAAAACATGTATAAAGGACACTTGTACAAACCAAAAGGGGATAGGATCCAGAGTGGGAGGTGGGGAAGGATGGGGAGGTGGGGCTTGGTGGGAGGGAAATGGAGACAACTTTACTTAAATAAAAGTAAATAAATAAATAAATAAACAAACAAACAAATAAAAGAAAATAAATATGTGTGTCTACTCTTATCTGTTCATAGGAAAATGTCAGCAGATTCTTTTTGGTTCTCTCTTATTCAGGATGCAGGCTCTTCCTTTCCTAGCTCATTTCCTCTAAAATATCTGGACCCTTTTTCCTTTTTTTTCCTTTTGGCATAAATGATCAGGGCTGCTGAAAGGCAAAGGTGTATATGTAACAGAAACCCCTGAAAAAAATGTGACTCCCAATGCCAGAGTCTTATGAAAAGGAAAGGAATTAGTTATTCAAAAGTTGTACAGGATTAAAATAAAGGCATAATTTTCCCATTAAATCTAAGTCCCTTAAAAACAAAAGAAACACCCACAAACATACAGTCCTGCCTGTACTTGCCATACCAGGCCAGTCAGAGGTAATGTCTCTCAGGAAAAGAAACAGAAGTCTGTAACTTAGACAGGCAGATTCCCATTTTAACCTTCTGGCTTCTCCCAGTTGTCCACATTCAGCTAGGCTCCTGCTCTTAATCCAAAACCAAGGGCTGCTGGGGGTCCTTGTGCATCCTTTCAAACCCTGTGGCCAAGACTGCATGGCTGCCCCATGCTTGAGTTTAAAACCTGGCATAGATCTTCTTAGTAAACCCATTTCTGACTCCTCCCACAAAGGATTACACCTGCCAGGACTCTTGTTTCTTCTGCCTTTCTTGGCTGCCATTATTAGTCTGGGAAGGCTTGGTCCATGAGGTAGGAACCTCCTCCAAGCCCCTTTAGCAACCAGGGGGCTGCCTCCAGGCTGTATTATGGGTTAGAATCAAGACCATCTCCCTGGCTTCTGAGACAGAAAGCACTACTGGAGTGCTTTTACTAAAACACTAGCCAAGTTGTTTAGATAAAATAATTCCCAAAGGCCCTGCTCTGCTTCTCCTTCCTCCAGCCATGTTATTGGTGGTTTGGGGGCTTCTCAGCCTGTACCTCAAGTTCTGGACCTTATTGCACACCTGTTACATGTAGGCCAGCATTGTCCACTAGACCCTTATGCAATGGTAGAAATGTTCTATATCTGTGCTGTCCAGCAACTAGTTACATGTGGGTTATTGAGTAGTTGAAATGTGGATAGTGTGGTTGAAGAAAAAATTTCACAATTTAGGTCATATTTTTATTTAAATTTAGATGGCCTCCTATGGTAAGTGGCCACCATCCTAGTCAGAACAGGTATAAGCAATGAGTCCTTTGGATCTACTACAGGATAGATTCTACTTCCACTTGAGGGATTCACTTCCTCCCTAATTCACACCAAAGCAGGTCTCTTTCACTGCTCCTTTGAGGATTCCTCATCTATCTCTTTAGTCAGTCCTCACTCTATCAGGTTTGTCTCTGCCCTGTCACCTCCACTCACCTAACCTGTTGGAAAAATAAAACACTCACTTTACATGTTAAGGTTTGAAAGTTTTTTTCCCACTTGGCTGGGAGACTGGGAGTGCCTGTAGATTTCCTGTGAGAAAAAAAAAAAAGAAGAAGAAGAAGAGCATACCCAGAAACATAAAAAAATTTCACCATGTACCCCTGAGACTTTTACATCATGAGTTTTAATTTAGAGGAAGCAGTCTATTCCACCTCTCTCCCTGCTGACTGTATTTGAGAATCTAAATTTTTAAGCTTTAGAAGTTGTGGAGAGTGCCTTTTAAAATGTACAATTCCTGGACCTTGACTCTAGGAGATCATGATATAAAATGCTAGTGAATTAGGAATCTGTATTTCTTGAACAGCCTTTACAGTTTCCACATTGAGCCAGGTTTGTGAACTCCTTTAATTAATGTATTGATGCTGCACTTCAGAGGTTTTGAGTTGGCTCTGCTCCATTAAATTCCCATAGAATGCTCTGCTTTTCAAATACTTGTGTTTGTTTTTTTGTTGTTGTTTATTTTTGTTTTCTTTAGTTTTCCTCTTTACTCCTGCTTTTACTACCACCTCCAATTTCCTGCACCAAAAGTACATGATTTAGGATAATGCATGTGTTGTCAGTGGAAGTCAGGCTCTTCCACGGGATTTGAGGAAAACATTCCAAGAATCCAAGCTGAGGAAGTTGTGGTATGGCAAGATTTAGTTGGGAAGGTTGCCCCTGGCTTTCTAATCTCCCATCTCCTTCCATCCCACCGTGGAAAAAGTCCAATTGTGTCTTTAGCAAGGCAAACAAAGGCCAGTGTCCAGAGTTTGCTTCATATTAAGCTTAGTTCTTTGGAGCCCACACAGTCTGCTGCAGGCTCACATGGCTGCTAGACTCACATGGTGTTTATGTTCCTGGGTAAGAGAGAGAACCACTCAGCAAAGAAAGCTCTTCCTTGTTCCCCTGGAGTTATATCCTTTTGGCTTGCAAAAGACCAGGAGTCTTTTTCAAAATAACTAATCAACTTCCAAGCTTTTGTGGGCTTCACCAGCTAGCCAATGATCCCTTTTCCAGGTTAGACTGACAGGCCTCTGTGGTCAGGCACCTCCTCCTGCAGCATTTTGACTACTATTGCCCATATACTTAACTTCCCTTGTTCCTCCCAACAATGGTACTAGAGGGGGAAGGGAGGGATGTTAAGCCTTGGAGGGGCAATGCTATGATGCCCTGGGGTATGAAGCTGTAGATTCCTGGTGAAGCAAAAGGTTTATGTTCCCTGGTTGATTATGCTCAACAATGTCCACTTTTCTTTCTTTCCTTTCTTATTAATGATTAGCTAACTATCTATGGTAACACACATGGTAATAGTTAATAAACTCTGCCTGAAGATCTGAGATTTTCTTCTGTTTCTAGAATCCTGAAATACATAAACTCTGTGACATTTGCTTTAGTTATCTATGTTTCTAGGAGTTTTGGCCTTCTTGCCTTGCTCTCTAAAGCAGGCTACATTTTATTATACATATTTTGTGTGGCAGTGCCCACAGTGTACTTAATAGTTTGAAATTGTCATATGTTTTCATTTGGCAGTCATCTTTAAATTTGTTTCACCACCTCTGTTCTAGCATTGCCAAATGTAAATGGTCTAACTAGATTGTGTATTAAAAAATAACTCCCTTTGGGACAGTCCTGGAAATCTTTGGCAGCTGATAGCATCTATATATGGATACTTCTCCTTGGAGATTAGAATACTTTCTGGTAGGCAGATATTGTGCCCCACCTACCGACAAGATTATGTAAAGGATAAGAGAGTTCAGTGGGTCACATCCATTGAAAAGGATTCAGTCAGTAAAAAGAGTAGACTATACTTCTATTGCATATATGCAACTCAATTACAACCAAGGAAGAGAAGACCAACAGAAGGTTGCAATATGGGGAGGCTGAGAAAAACCTCTTAATTTATATGGGGGAAATGATACCATCTTAAATGTCTTGCTCCAGAGATAAAAATGGCTCTTTCTGACAGCTATTGGCTGGTAGGTGGGTGAGTGAGTTTTTTAATTTTTATTTATTATTTTTAGAGAAAGGGAAAAAAGGAGAGAGAGAAACATCAATGTGTGGTTGTCTCTCACAGGCCCCCCACTAGGGACCTGGTCCACAACCCAGGCACGTGTCCTGACTGGAAATCCAACCGGCAACCCTTTGATTTGCAGGCCAGAACTCAAATCACTGAGCCACGCAAGCCAGAGCAGTATCACGTAGTTAATGAAGTTATTTTCTGTGACTGCATTAGATTCCTTTTACGGAACTCTCCAGTAGGTTGAGCATTCCCTTCTGTTGATCCCGTTTCTTCATCCATCCCATTGCCACGTCTTAGTCCTGCTGAGCAGGAATTCCTACACCAAAGAAAAGCTGAGTGTTTGAGGTCATCTTTTCTGAAAACCAGGAGTCATTTTCCATTTCCCTCATAGCTAAAGGATTAAAGTTTTTGTCTACTCAGGGACCCACCGCCGCCTCCGGCGCTGCAAGTCAGCTGGATCCCACGTGGCCTGGCTCTGCATCCTGCTGGCAACTATGAGCGACGTCAGATAATGCCCGCGCAGCCCAAGCAGGGCTTGGGACTACTTATCTCGTCAGAACGTGCGCGTCGGACCGGCGCTCCGCTCCAGAGTAGGTCCGGAACTACAAATCCCGGCAGGCCTTGCACACTACGCCTACGCTTCCCGTAAGTCCTAGGAAAGAACGAAGGTGTGAAAGGTGTACCTCAGCCGGCTTTGGAAGCTGTGGCGGCGGTGTGTAGCAACATGGACAACGCTGGGAAGGAGCGTGAGGCAGTCCAGCTGATGGCGGAGGCGGAGAAGCGAGTTAAGGCCTCCCACTCTTTCCTCCGAGGGCTGTTTGGGTGAGCGTCAGACCAAACGTCCCCTGAGGGGATCTTCATTCTGGGCCCCATCCTCTGTGGTTGCCTCCACGCACGCCCTGGAAAGGCTTTAGGGCCCCCAGATCTCCCGACACCTCGATCTTAAACCCGTAGAAAGCCGCTGGGGCCCCCAGCCCCAACGCACTCTCCAGAGATTCTGTAGGGTCCGGAGAACCCCTCCAGCTGTCGCCACCCTCCTACACCCCCAGCCCCCGCTCTCTCCGTATCCCGTTCCTCACGACACTGTCCCTGCGTCGGTGAGGGAATCCCACGGCCTCACGAGTCCGCGGCAGCTCAGGGTATGCGTTGGCCCTAAGTGCAGTAGCTAGACCGATTTGTTCATTTCACCACGATTGAACCGCGTAGCTTAGGAGGCCAGGGCTTTCCCCTGGTCCACATGTGGCTGCCAGGGGAAGCCTGAGGGGCGGGCCCTGGGACCCTTGACTGGCGCTTTTGGGGAATGTCGGGCTGGGTTCTGCGCCCTACGGAGAAATGGACATTTCGCAGCGCTGTCTTCCCAGCGTGGGAGTGCCCATTTGCCTTGCGCCAAGTAGACATTTAATAAATACCCGTTAGGCGTTTTCTCAGCAGAGTAGTTTAACTTCACCACAGATTGATGTAGTAGTAAGGATAGCCTGTTTGATTAAGGATAACGCAGCTCCTGTTTTTGTCAGCGTCTTTTGGGAATAATTTTAATTTCCTGTAATTCTTCCATGCTGTTACAGTGATGGTCTTAAATTCGGACTTGCCAAAAAACAAAGCCTGCGATGACAGTTCTTGGAAGGATTATGGGCAGTTGAATATGTGAATGATTCAGCTGTTTAGGTGTAGAGAGGCAGTTTTTATTTTTTGCCTGTTGAAAGTGGAAGATCCTGGGCTGATACCAAGAAAGTTGGGGGGGGGGTGTTTTTTATTTTTGTTTTTAAGTTCTTGAGAAGGACAAGTGGCCCATACTTAACCACTGCATTATTAGACACGGTTTTATTTCTGTACAAAATTAGTTTGTAATATGCTTGTTTTGCCAGCTTCATTCTTTTGGTTATAATAGTTTACCAGTGTTAACACATCTCCAGAACTGTTTAAAGGCCATTTTCACACGGTGCACAGCAGTGTGCAATACAGATACATGCAGGTAAGGGTTCCCGTCCTCAAGAACCTTTTAGAGGGTGTTTATCCCAGCTGGGTTTTAAATTTCTCATGTGATGTGTAGTTTGAAATACAACAATAATTTCTAAGTTTGTTCCCCTTTAAAAGTTACCACAGTACATAAGGAACGCTGCCTAATACTTGATGCTAATTTCAAACAATAGCTCCTTTCTCTGCTTGAGAAAATGTTTCAAATTTATTTATATAAAATTTAATACCCAAGCACCTAATGACAGGGCATGATTTAATGTCACAGCATATTTCAAGTGAGGTTGTCCTTCCCTGGATGATAAGTTGTGATTGGCAGAGGAAAAGAGCATTACAGCACTTGAGGCTTGTTTCAGGGGGAGCACATTGCTTTTTTTTGAAGAGGGGTTGCATTATTATTATTGTTGTTTTTGTGAAACCAGGCTAAATCTTGTCATTAACCCTAAAAGGATTTTGAAAAGTCTTTTTGTTTTGAAAGAAACATTTTTTTTCCTTGGCTATTGAACACATATTTCACTGATAGGCCATATAGGAAAACTTTCATCTTCACCATTCACATTCAGCTTGTACCATCCTAGGTCTGACTGGATACAGCACTGTGAGTTTATTATCCTAGCTTTGGAGCCTGGGGCCAGTGACTTAGCCTCTCTGTGCTCAGTTTCCTCTATTGTAAAAGTGAGTAATAATAGTATATCTCATAGTTAGTGAGAGTTCAGTGACTTTATGTTTGTAAAACATTTAGACCAGTTGGAAATAATTAGCATATTCATCAAATTTGTCAGTCCTAGTTATTTATCAAGGAAGCAGAGAGCCAGGAAGATTAAGTGACTTTGCCAATATTTTAAAGCTGGACCTTTGGAGCTGGATCATTGGTCTTTTAATGAAATAAAATATTTGAAAGAGCTCTGTACCATATAAGTGTTACTATGGAGGACTGTGTTATTTTCAGTAATTCTCAGCTCCAGGAAAGCTTAGGGAAGAAGAGTATTCCAGTTCTGTAAGTTTAAATAATAGTATATACTTATTTGAAGCCAAAAAACAGGCCTAGTTTCTCTCAGTTACAATAGGAAGACAGATTCTGTATCAGTTTTATTTTATTTATTTTATTTTTGGGGGGATGCTACAGTTTTGAAAGCCTTTTTTTATTTTTTAAGTATATTTTACTGATTATGCTATTTCAGTTTTCCCAATTTTTCCCCCTTTATCCCCACTCTGCCCTGCACCCCCAACCCTCCAGCATTCCCACCCTTAGTTCATGTCCATGGGTTATACATATATATTCTTTGAGTTCTCTGTTTCCTATACCATTTTTTACCTCCCTGTCTATTTTATGCCTACCAATTATGTTTCTTCCCTGTAACTTTTCCCTCCTATTGTTCCCCTCTCCCTCCCCACTGAAAACCCTCCAAGTGTTGTCCAGTTCTCTGATTCTGCTCCTGTTCTATTGTTTGCTTAGTATTTGTTTTCATTATTTTTCTTTTTTTAGGTTCATTTGTTGATAGTTGTGAGTTTGTTGTCATTTTACTGTTCATATTTTTTATCTTCCTTTTCTTAGATAAGTCCCTTTAACATTTCATATGATAAGGGCTTGGTGACGATGAACTCAAACCCCTTTAACTTGACCTTATCTGAGAAGCACTTTATCTGCCCTTCCATTCTAAATGATAGCTTTGTTGGATAGAATATTCTTGGATGTATGTCCTTGCCTTTCATGACTTAGAATACTTCTTTCCAGCCTGCCTGTAAGGTTTCTTTTGAGAAATCAGCTGATAGTCTTATAGGCACTCCTTTATTTTAGGTAACTCTGTCCTTTCCTCTTGTTGCTTTTAAGATTCTCTCTTTATATTTAATCTTGGGTAACTTAATGATGATGTGCCTTGGTGTGTTCCTCCTTGGGTCCAACTTCTTTGGGACTCTCTGGACTTCCCAGACTTCCTGGAAGTCTATTTCCTTTGCCAGATTGGGGAAGTTTTCCTTCATTATTTGTTCAAATAAGTTTTCAATTTCTTGCTGTTGTTCTTCTCCTTCTGCCACCCCTATAATTCGGATATTGGAACATAGCAAATTGTCCAGAGGTTCCTAAGCCTCTCTGAATTTTTTTGAATTCTTGTTTCTTCATCCTGTTCTGGTTGGATGTTTATTTCTTCGTTTTGTTCCAAATCATTGCTTTGACTCCTGTTTCCTTGCTGTCACTGTTGGTTTCCTGAATATTTTGCTTTATTTCACTTTGGGTATCTTTCATTTGTTCTTTCATTTTTCGACCAAGCTCAATTAGTTCTGTGAACATTTTGATTACCAGGGCTTTAAACCCTCCATCAGATAGCTTGGCAGTCTCCTCATTGTGTAGCTCTCTTTCCGGAGTTTTGCTCTGTTCTTTAATTTGGGTCCTATTTCTTTGTCTCTGGGCACCTGTTAAGTTGTAAGGGGGAGGGGCCTTAGGTATTCACCAGGTCAGGGCAGCCCTCTTTGCTGTACTGCCTGCTGCCTGTGGGGGAGGAGCCAGCTTGCCTGCTTGGCTCTAGCCCCACTTTCCAAGAACTCTCAACTGTGAGATTGGGAGTTTCTCCCACCGCAGCAACTGCTATAGTCCAAAGTCAGCTCTGAGTCTCAGTTTTGAGTTTGGTCAGCCCTGCCCGTGCTGTCTGCCACCTTGCCACAGGTTCTTCCATCCACTGGTCTTCCTGGTCTGGTTGGTCTGGTTGACTTTAATTCCTTGGTTGTCAGAGTTCTGTGTAGTTTGATTTTCTGGCACTTCTGGTTGTTTATTGGTTTTAGATTGGTTGTTATCCTCCTTTTGGTTGTATAAGGAAGCAAAGGGTATCTACGTAGGTAGACACCTACATCTCCATCTTGGCTGGAACTCTTCCCCTTTAGAGTGATGCCTCTGTATCAATATTAAATATTTAGAATCTTACGTTATATTTGGCAATCACTTGCACACATCATCATCCATCTGGACTGGAAAACGTCCTTCCATGTTCTTTTCCCTTAGCTGTAGAATTTTCCCAGGTACTTGTTATCCTTTATTTAAATCATAGTGTAGTCCTTCTCCATGTCAGACTTCTGAATTAACAAAACAAAGTGATATGACTATCATCAGTAGCATTTGACCCTGTATATTTAAGAGCTGACTGACTAGTGCTTTAAAGGCATTGCTCTTTTGCAGATGTGGCAGCCATTAAAATGTGCTCAGCATTTTGCAGATATTTTATGCCATGGACTCAGTCTTAACTGCAGATTAAAACCTATTAGAAGTTCATCTTCTTCACTCAGTGTTTATCTACCACTCCCAGTGGTTTTGTGGCAATACTGTATCCTCACAACTGTTCTCTAGCTCTTTTTTTGTGGCTTTCAGTAAAATTAGATGAAAATATGCATTGTATGTTCCCAAGAAAAAGTCAGTCATGTATTCTTTTATATGTAAGGCACAAGTCCCATGCTTCTTTTAGAAACGACAGTGTTCCTTCCTCACTTTTCCCCATGGGAAAAGAGATGCCAAGGAGACTCAACCATCATAGGAAACCATTGTTAGTGTTGTTTTGTGTTCCTTCTTGACTGCCAGTTAAACAGTGATGTGTTTTTATAGTTGTGGAATTAAATTAAAACTTACTTTTCTGAATGCATTAGCATACTATAGCAAAACTACCAGCAAAAGAGTAGTGTTTTTATTTCATGTGTTTCCAGAGGTGAGCTATTGAATTTGGTACTTAATTTCAAATTTCAATTTATAATTTTAGTAAACTGCTTAGTATGATCTCTCTATGAACTATTTAGTATCACCTGGTTTTGACAGTAAGATAGTTTTGAATGGGTAAGGCCTCTCTTACTATTCTATCTTCTTACCGGAGACCAGATTGGGGATAGCCTATAGAGTGGCTGCTTAGGAATGACAGTGGGAAGATGTTCTGGATGATTATTAATTAATGCTTTCTTCTCTTGGTTTTGAATGTTTCCCAATTTCATAGCTTATAAAAGAGACATAAATCTGGTGGTGTCAAAGTAAATTTAATTAAATAACCCTGTTGCATTATCTTGAAATAATTATAAGTCTGTAATTTCTTAATCTATTTGTGAATATAGGGAATATGTCTTAATCGTTAATAAACCATTAATTATCAGTATTCTTTACTCAGCATTATTTTGACAAAGATTATGTTTTTTTAAAAAGTTTTTAAAGATTACTTATTTTTAGATAGAGGAAGAGATGGAGAAAGAGAGAGAGAAACATCAAGGTGTGGTTGCCTCTTGCACACCCCTCCACTAGGGACCTAGCCTGCGTGCCCTGATTGGGAATCAAACCCACAACCCTTTGGTTCACAGGCCGGTGCTCAATCCACTGAGCCACACTAGACAGGGAAAGATTATGTTTTAAGTTTTTCTGAAATAAAGTGGAGATTTGTGATACCATTTGTAAGGCATTTATGTCTTCTTGAGTTACAATAGATTTTCAAAGGCCAATTGAACTTTTAAAAAAGTCCTTAGCTCAGATTTAGTTATAGATAGATAGTATATTATTCCTTATGTACTAGTATAAGAAATAGAATAACCTATATATATTGGGTAGCTATTTTACATATTATATAATATATATTTTATATGAACTATAATAACAAATATAACTCTAATTTTGTCATTTACTAATTTGGTGACCCTGGCCAAGTAAATTGTACCTGGAACTGCAGGTTTTTGGTGTTTTTTTTTTTTTTTCCAGTTTTCAAATGCACAGATATAAATAATCTACTTTTCAGAATTGTAAGTATTGAATGAGGTGTCAGAATGCTTGTTAAGTTGCACAGAGCTATATTACTATCAATTATAATTATTTGGTTTTCAAATTACAGTGTCAAGTTATAGTTTGTATATCAAATAATAAACTGTTACCAGATTGGCCTTTTTCTGTTAGCATTTTTTCAGTTTTCACCATTTCCTCTTTCATTTTTGTGAGGCCTGCGAGGTAAAGACTTGTTTAGAAAAGGTAGGGATGACCCAGTGGTGGTGTGTGGCTCTAGAATATAAGCCCTCGGGGAGTCTGTCTTATTGCTGTGGCACATCTCATCGTGGTGAGCAAGAGAGCATCTTGGAAAGGAGTCACTCACACATGTTTGTGTTTTTCCACAATGCCAGGTTAATTAGGGGAGACCTCCCCAATAGGCCTATAGAGTCACATGTAGGTTATACACAGAGGGGGAGCTTATGCAATACAAGCTAGCAGAGCGAGTTCTGGCATAAAGAGGAGAGGTGGGCGTTCGTCTCAAGCCAGGTGGCTAAAGTGGTGGCATGTGTCCAGTGGAGTGGAAGTCTGGCAGGGCTTTGAGCATGACCCATGGTATAGCCAAGCTTGGGTGGGTGGTCAGAGCTCTTGAGTTTGTATAGCCCACAAGGGGTGGAGGTCCCACTCATTTCGGTGTCCAGATGGAGTCCTTATCCAAATGTATAGACTTGTGGTTTAGAGTATTCCGGGCCCCTCCTAAGGGCATTCCTGTTACACCCCATTACCTCAGTCTTGACATAGCACTTGACATAATTGTCATGGCTAACAGTGACTCCATATTGGATTGTCAAATGTGGCCAAAATGCCCACTCTGTGTTGCTCTGTATCCTCACCCAGCAGCACATGTTATATAGTAGGCACTTAGTAAATATTGTTGGAGAGAATGAATGTGTGAATACTAAAACAGATACTGATTTTTTTAACTCTTTTGACTAGTTTTCAAAAGCAAAGGCAACAACATGAAGGGGAGTTCATGTCGCTTCTATGTTTTACTTAAATATCTGTTTAGTATAAACTACTTTTTTAAAAAACATTTTTTAAAATTTATTTTTAGAGAGAGGGGAAGGGAGGGAGAAAAAGAAGAAGAGAAACATCAATGCGTGGTTGCCGCTCATGTGGCCCCCACTGGGGCCCAGCACATAGCCCAGGCATGTGCCCTGACTGGGAATTGAACCAGTGGCCCTGTGGTTCGCAGTCCACACTCAATCCACTGAGCTATACCAGCCAGGGCAAATATCTGTTTATTATAAATGTAGTACCTACACATGGTAGAAAAATGTAAGGAACACAGAAAGATTTCAATTGAAAAGTAAATTTTCCCCAAATCTTCCCTCCAAAATATTACTCCTTAGAAGTAACTTTTTTAATTTCTTTTTAATTCTTCTGATAAATTACCATCATAATTCCAAATAATTTTAGAATACTTATATGTTCTGATTTATTAATTTTAGACAGTACTTATTAATTCTGCTAAAAATAATGAATTTAGCATAGTTACATGGCCTTGTATTTTCTCCTTTACTTCCTGATTTTACTTAGTTAATTCTCAATTTGTAACTACTACCTTTTATATTTAAATAACATTTAAACCTGTAACTGTACTTTAAAAACTTTTTAAATATTTTCCTATTTCTGTGGTTGATACTGTGGCTGTGACAATATTGTCCAAACTGGGATATTTTTGAGGTAGCGAGAAAATAGATATAAACCAAGAGTGTTCATACAACCAAAGTATAATTATAGGAGACTTTATAATCTATTTTTATGCTTTCACTTTGTGTTTATTTGCTTTGATGATAAAATCAGTTGAGCTTTTGTACCTTCAAAATTTTTTCAGTGACTGATAATTAGAGTTCACAGTAAGGAAACTTGGTAAGAGAATTTCATATGTTAGCCATTCCTATATTTAAATGAAGCTTATTTTAAAAATAGTATTCAATTAAAATCTAACAAATTAAAAGTCAGTACCTTCTTGGATTCAAGTATATATTTTTTCATGGTAAGGAAGTACCTGTCAATTGCTGTTTAATGGATATTTTTGTTAGGGATTGGATGAAGAGTTATATTTTGAAGGCTTTTTCAAAATCTGTAGAGATAAACATGATTTTTCTCCTTTAATTAATGTTAATTCGTGGATTTCCTCATACTGAGCTGTCCCTGCGTTCCTTGAATAAACCATCCGGATTATAATGTATTTTTTAATAAGCTACTGGATTCTATTTTTACATATTTTATTTCTAAATCTTTTATGTACAATTGTGTACAGATGTTATCATATTGAACTATTGATGTTATAAGTGTCTCATAAAAATAATTTGAAGTTTTTCTTTTTTCCTATGCTCTGATCTTTGAAGGTTTAAGTATATAAATCCTAATTGATTTTAGACAGTAATAAAGAATAAAAAGCGTTTATTGAGCAAAAGGAGTTGTAGCCTGTGAGACACAGATTCAGGTAGCAACCTAAATTGTACTCTGTCAAGACCTAGGGGAAGGTGAGACTTGTTCATTAATGGTCCATGTGCACTTGCGAAGAAGGTGGTTTCCTTTTATCAGAGTGTATGACTTGACAGAGATCCCTAAGATCTATTACTGATTATGTTGTCTAGGTCTTTTCATGTCTGTGTTTATTTTTTGCTCACTTGACTTCCTTTGGACTAAAAGGGTATATTGCTATTTCCTTTTATTAGTGTATTTCAGTCTGTCTTCTTGCATCTCTTTTAAAAATTATGTTTTATTGATTATGCTATTACAGTTGTCCCAGTTTGTTCCCCTTTGCTTATGTCCCCCCCAGCACCCTCTGCTCCCTCAGGCAATTCCCCTACCATTGTTCATGTCCGTGGGTCATGCATATAAGTTCTTCGGCTACTCCATTTCCAATATTGTACTTTACATCCCCATGGCTGTTCTGTAACTATCTATTTGTACTTTTTAATCCCCTTACCTCTTCACCCCCTCCCATGTTTCTTTGTCTCCTCATTTTGGCAGCCTCCTTGTGTTTGTTTCTATGTATTAGCTAGAGCTGCTTTGACTCCATGTCTTGGTAGCATGGCCTAATGTAGTAGGGTCCTGTAGGGTTCAGTGGCACAACTTCCCCAATCACCCAAACTGGGTACTTGAGATGTACCCTTTGTGTGCACTGAGTACACCCTCCTCTTGTAGTTGAGCCTTGGTTGCTGTTGACAGATCAGTGGGAGGGATTTATCCAGGCCAGTTAGCTACAAGGATTGGCTGTGACCACTTACCACCAACCTCTGCATTTCCGTGCAGAGTGGTGATGCTCTGACATGGTCTGTAGATGTCCACTGGGTGAGCTGGACCTGGGATTTCCTGGGTGATGTAGGCCAAGGTCAGCTCCCACCTGTGTTTTTCTCGTGGCCACCCTCCTTGAGCTATAAAGCAATCTGAGATGGCTGCTACTTGTGCTGGGCTTGGAGATTCCCAGGCAAAGCCAAGCTGTGAACCTAGACTGGCTGCAGCTAGTGCTGGGCTGGGGGCTAATTGAGGCCAGCTGTTGCTTATTTGATAGGATTTAGGAAGTTGTGAGGCATGAAACAAGACCAACCCTTCTTACAGAAAAGCAGCTTGGTTGGGCCTGGAACTTGGGTGGGGCAGAGTCTCTGGGGGTCTTCAAGGTGAGTCAAACAGTGTTAGCCAGGTTGATGGAGTCAGCTTGCCAGCCCTGTGGTGGGAGGACTTAGAAAAGGGACAATGGCCTCTGCTCACCAGACACTTCAGTTTCTTCCTGTTTTCCACTGTTGCCTTTCAAACTGCTACCCTAGTACTAGAGCTCAGAGAGGGTGAGTCTGAGTAGGTGAGACCGTGTGTGGGTTTTTTAAGAGGAACTACTTGGGGCTCCAGAAGTTTCTTCCACTGACTCAATCCCCACTGGTTTTTGCAGCCAGAAGTTGTGGGGACATATCTTCCTGGCACTGGAACCCTGGGCTAGAGGGCCTGGTGTGCTGCTGGGACTCCTCTCTCCCAAGATAGCCCTCCTGAATTTTTACTTGCCACATGAGGGTGAGGAAGCAGGCTGTTTTGCATCTGCGTCTCTCCTGTCTGTCTGGGTGAATGTGGTTCCTTTAATTCCGTAGTTGTCAGACTCGATTCAGCTTGATTTTTTTACAGTTCTGAGTGATGGTTTTTCTATATTTTAGTTGTAATTTTGATGTGGTTGTGCAAAGAGGTAAGCCATGTACCTACGCCACCATCTTGACCAGAAGTTTTCTTGCATCTCTTGTAGTTTCTGCTTTATAAAAGTGGCCACTATGTTTGGTACATAGATATTCACAACTAACATAACTTCATTATTGATTGTATCTTTAGCATTATCAAGTGAATTTCTTTATCTCATTTGATACTTTTGAGCCCAAATTCTACCTTGTCTAATACCAGGTTAGTAGTGCCTGCTTTCTTAATTGTGTTTACCTGCTTTAGGACTGTATTTTGTAAGAGGATTATACATTCTGCCTGTTGGCATTTGGCCTGTGCTGCCTGACTCGGGGAGGAGTGCACTTCCTCTTCCCATCGCATGTCTTCCCATTGACTGTCTTTGACTGAGGGGGATAGAGTGGAACGGATGCATTCTCTCTCTGAGCAGAAGCTGCAGGGGCCATCCATACTTCTGTCATGGGGTTTATTTTATCCCTGTGTGTCATAAGAAGAGTGCATTTCAGATAGTGGCTACATTCCAGGACAGAGAAGGATGACCCATGAAAAAGAAAGTATCAGAATCATAATCAGCCTGCAATAGTAGGTAAGGTGAGCAAGAAGGAAGCACTTTGGGAGATTTTAGGGTTGTTGCAACACATCTAAAAAAAGCTGGTTGATATATTTGATATACTTTTGGCCATCTTTTTATCTTTGGCCTTTCAGAAAAGTTTTATTTAAGTTGTAGCTCTCCTGTTTGAGCATAGACTTGGTTTTTATTTTGTGAACAAATAAAAATCTTCAGCCCATTTACATTATTGGTATGACTGATATATAATTGGTTTTAATGTCCTCCTACTTTGTTATATTTATTATGTATTATGTTTTGTTTGCAATTTTTTCACGTGATCTCTTCACTTTTTATTTAGGAAATTTTATAGTTATGTTCTGTGGGTTACTTTTATTTATAATTAATTAAATAATTTATTTTTAGACAGGGGAAGGGAAAGAGAAAGAGAGGGAGAAAAACACTGATGCGAGAGAGAAACATCCATCTTGCCTCTTGTATGGACCCTGACCAGTACCAAACTTGCAACCTAGGCAAGTGCTGTGATTGGGAATCAAACCTGTGACTTTTTGCTTTGTGGGATGATGCCCAGCCAACTGAGCCACACCAGTCAGGGCTGGTTACTTTTATACTATGAATCTTTTTAAATATGCTTAGATTCTTCTTACTTAGGCTTCTAGTATTTTGTTTGTTCTGGAAAACACTCATTACCTATGTGCCAATCTGTAAGCATTTTCTACCCCCCCCCTTTTTTTTTATCCTCACCCAAGTACATTTGGTTTTCATTGCTGGGAGGGAGGGAGGGAGGGAGAGGGAGGGAAGGAGAGAGAGAGAGAGAGAGAGAGAGAGAGAGAGAGAGAGAGAGAGAAAGAAAGAAAGAAAGAAAGAAAGAAAGAAAGAAAGAAAGAAAGAAAGAAAGAAAGAAAGAAAGAAAGAAAGAAAGAAAGAAAGAAATTGATTGGTTGCCTTCTCATACACACCCCAACTGGGATTGTTCCTGCAACTCTGGCATGTGCTCTGACCAGTAATCAAAGCTGTGACCTTTTGGTCCACAGGATGATGCTCCAACCAATGGAGCCACACCAGCCTGGGCTGTACTTTCTCCAGGATATGTGTGTAGGATGAGAGGGAGTACAGTTATTTTTACTTTATCAGAACAGATGTTTCCATGTTATTTTTCTCCTCATGTCCATATTATTTTAGTTTTTGATCTCTAATAAAACATATTCAGTGCTGCCACTGTAGCAGCTAACTCCCGCTTTGGCTTCTGTACCTCCTGCTTCTGCCACATAGGATAGGACATCCAGAGAGCTATAAAAGCCCTGCTCAGCCAAGGTTCGGGGCTCAGAATTTGGAGACTTCCTCCTCTGGGCCCGCGTGCGTGAATAAAGGCTTGTGTTCCATCATCTCCACCGCGTGTGAGTTCTTTCTCCCGCAACATTTGGTTCCCTGACCGGGAAACGAACTCACGCGAAGCAGGCGTTTTGCCTCCGGTGAAGGCAAGTGGGGGCTCGGCGGGGGAGCCCCATTGCTGGTGAAGGAGCACGTGCCCCGGTAATTTTGGGCTTCCTGGGACGGGAGCTCCCAGGCTGCGTCCCCAACCACTCTATGACCCGGGCAGAAGGGGAGAGACGGACCACAAACTGTCAGGAGGCGCCAGGTTGGTAAGTGCCCTAGGGACCAGACCTGAGACCTGGAAGGGGCTGATCACCCCTCAAACAATAATCTGAGAATTTGGGCCAAGCAACTACGAGGCACAGACTGGCAGACCCTTTCTCGGGGAGGGAAAAGTAATAAACTCTGTGAAATTGTGTGTGTGAAAGAGAGTGAATGTGTTTGTGGCTCCATGAGCAAAGCTTACGGAGTAAGAGTGAGCCCCAACCTGTGGTTCCTGGGTCAGTCATATGGCATAACGGCTGGGTGGATAACCCGAATCGCTACACGGGCAACCTTAGTCAAGACTACCTAAGTCCCTCGCGAGAGGACAGGCCAGGCGGGCAAGTGAGAGAACCCTAAAACCCTTTGTTTGTCTGTGCCGTAAGGGGAGGAAACATGGGAAGCGGTCCATCAACCATTTTAGATTGTATGCTCCAGAATTTTGACTGGTTTCAAGGGCAGGACCCCTCGAAGACTCCAGGTCAGCTTGAGACTTTCTGTACATCCGAATGGCCCACATTTGGAGTAGGCTGGCCCCCTGAAGGCACCCTTAATTTGAGTATCATTAGGGCAGTTCACCTGATACTCATAGGGAAACCAGGGCACCCAGTTTGTCTACATAGATAGGTGGCAGGAACTAGCACAGGACATGCCAAGGTGGCTCCAACAGTGCGCCAACACGATCCCCAGATGAGCGGGAGCATCTGGGCAGAGGAAAGGCGCCCGAATGTGCTGCGGGCCCCCGGCCACCAAAACACCAGCACAGGTTCTCATTGCAAAGACCCCAAAACTTCCTATTTATCAGGGCCACCCAGAGGATGATGTGCCCTCCTTCCCGCCGCCCTACCAAATACAGGGGCCGCCTACAGCGCCACCGGTACCAGATACCCCGCCACCATCAATCTCTCCCCAGCCACCAGAGGAAAAAGGGGGGCCTCCTGCACCCATGCAGTCACCAATAGCGTCTCGCCTGAGACACTACCTACCCCTGTAGATGCCCCTAAGAAAGACTCAGGTCCCCCCGCAGGTAGCGCCAGATGGGACACTCTAGCCAGGCCGGCAGTTTTCTACTACCAGCTGTTCACTACCACGGACCTCCTCAACTGGAAGCACCACATGCCCTCCTATTCGGAGAAGCCCCAGGCCCTAATAGATTTGATGGAGTCCATAATACCCATCGGCCCACCTGGTACGACTGCCGCCAACTCCTGCTCGCTCTGTTCAGTACTGAAGAAAGGCGCAAGATCTTACAGGAGGCTCATCGGTATTTAGAGACCCATGCCCCAGCAGGCACCCTCGACCTGCAGCAGTACGCATGGGTGGCAGCCCCAGAGACCCAGCTGGATTGGGATCATAACACTGAGCAGGGGAGGGCTGCCCTTGACCAGTACCATGAGACTATTCTACAAGGGGTCCAAGCTGGTGCCAGAAGGTCCACTAACATGGCGAAGGTCTCTGGCGTGATGCAAAGGGCAGATGAGTGTCCGGGAGATTTCCTAGAGCGCCTGATGGAGGCTTATAAGATATATACCCCATTCGACCCCGAGAGCCCTGACAGCCAGCGGATGATTAACATGGCGTTCGTGACCCAAGCGGCGCCAGACATTTGCAAAATGCTCCAGAAGCTGGAGGGCTTCGCGGGCATGAACATTAGCCAATTAATTGAAGTTGCCAACAAGGTCTATAACAATAGAGACGAAGCGGCGGAGGCCGCTGCGCAAGAAAAGCAGAAAAGGAAGACCCACCCAAGAAGAGTCAAAAGGGCCATTTCAAAGTAGAAAAGGACCAGTGTGCTTATTGCAAAGAAAGGGGACACTGGAAGCGGGACTGCCCGAACGGCAAATGGAAAGAGGAACCGGCACCGCAGCCGGCCCCAGGCATTCTCAGCCTGGAGGGGCTAGACACTGAATGAGAAGGACCGGGCTCGATGAAACTTGGCCCCCATGAGCCCACGGTCCGTGCCCCGTTTGGGGGCCAAACATTGACTTTCATGGTAGACACCAGGGCCGAGCACTTGGTAGTCACAACCCCAGTAGCCCTGCCGTCAGGCCGAGAGGTATCCATAATTGGTGCCACTGGACAACCCAGCCTGCCAAAGACATCCTGCCAGGCGCGGACTATTGAATTAGGGGGTCACCAAGTCTGCCATGAATTTCTATACTTACCTGAGTGCCCCATCCTGCTGCTGGGGAGAGACCTCCTGAGTAAACTTTCGGCTCAAGTAGCCATCCACCCAACAGGGCAGGCCACTCTCGAGCTGGGAACCTCCAGTTTGGTAGCAGTTGTCATACCCCAAGAGGAGGAATATCGGATCCATGAAAAGGACGTAGAAGAAAAACCAAGCGGACAGGACCCTCTCATGGACGAGTTCCCCAATGTCTGGGCCAAAGGCCATCCGCCAGGGTTGGGCACAAGTAGACCCCCAGTGATTTTAGAATTGAAACAGGGGGCCCAGCCGCGCTGCCTCTGCCAATATCCCATTCCCAAGGAAGCGCGACAGGGTATTGCGGATGTCATAGAAAAGTATCTGCGCGAAGGCATAGTAGTCCCGTGCCAATCACAGTGGAACACTGTGCTTTTCCCTGTGAAGAAGCCTGATGGGTCTGGATATCGCCCGTACAGGACCTCAGGGCTGCCAACCAAGCCACCCAAACCCTGCACCCCACCATGCCTAACCCATATACGCTTTTAAGCCAGCTGCCGCCGACTGTTTCTCGTTTACTTGCTTGGACTTGAAGGATGCCTTTTTTTGTATACCCCTAGCCCCGGTAAGCCAGCCTCTCTTTGCATTTGAATGGGAAGATCCCCGCACAGGTGTCAAAACTCAGTTAACATGGACCCGTCTGCCACAAGGATTCAAGAACTCCCCGACGATATTCAGTGAGGCGCTAGCCAGGGACCTGATGCCCTTTTCTGAGAAACACCCTAAACTCATCTTACTCCAGTATGTAGATGACCTGCTATTGGCTGGAGTAGGGTCCCAGGAATGCCGGGAAGGAACATGGGCCCTACTGCAACTCCTGGCAGCCAAAGGCTATTGAGTATTACAGAAAAAGGCACAGATATGCCAGGAGGAGGTCAGGTATTTAGGTTTCAGAATAAGCAAAGGGCAGAGGACACTAGGAGTTGAGAGGTGAGCCATGATCTGTCAGTTCCCGACCCCGGAAAATAGAAAGCAACTCCGGGAGTTCCTGGGAGTGGCAGGATTCTGCTGGATTTGGATCCTGGGGTTCGCCGCAATAGCAAAACCACTGTACCAGGTGCTCAGGGGACCAGAAACAGCCCCGTTCGACTGGAAAGAGGAGCAACAAGCCATGTTCAGCAGAATAAAAGAACTCTTGATCAGCGCACCGGCCCTAGGACTGCCTAACCCCGGGCAAGCCCTTCTCACTGTATGTCCACGAGAAGGGAAAAGTAACCCTAGGGGTACTAGCACAAGAGATTGGACCATGGCAGTGCCCAGTAGCTTATCTTTCAAAACAGCTGGACAACGTCGCCGCAGGATGCCTCCCTGCTTGCGGGCCATAGCGGCAGCTGTCACCCTCCTACAAGAGGCAGACAAGCTCACTTTGGGGCAAGAAATAAACCTATATGTGCCACATGCGGCCCACAGCTTGCTGGAAGGCCAGGAGCACCAGTGGCTGTCTAGTCCTCGGCTTACACAATACCAGGGAATACTCCAGGAGAACCCGAGAGTACACCTCAAAGCAGTCAGGAGAATCAACCCAGCCACTTTCCTCCCCACTGAGATGGGAGAACCGGACCATGATTGCCAAGAGGTCACTGACCAGGTATATGCTAGCAGGCCGGACTTAAAAGACCACCCGCTACTCCGTGCTGACCTGACCTTGTATAATGATGGAAGTAGTTATATAACAGAAAAAGGAGAGCGAGCCTCGGGGTACGCAGTAACCACCAGAGACCAGGTCTTGGAAGCTAAATCCTTACCAATTGGATGGTCTGCACAGAGGGCAGAGCTATTCGCCCTCGTAAGGGCCTTAGAACTAGCCGAAGGGAAGAAGGTCAGTATATACACAGATTCTAAGTATGCCTTTGCTACCCTCCACATCCATGGGGCCATTTACCGGGAAAGGGGACTGCTCACTGCTGAGAGAAGGGAAATCAAGAACAAAGTAGAAATCCTCCGACTCCTAGAGGCGGTCTGGGGCCCAGCCCAAGTGGCGGTAATGCATTGTCGAGGACACATGAAAGCTAACACAGAAGAGGCCCTAGGGAATCGGTTAGCAGACCAGGCGGCTAGGGCTTCAGCGAGAGACCCAGCCTCCCCAAAGGCACTAGTAAGCCCCCTGATCTGCTCACCCATAGCCTGCCAGGACTACCAACCAGCGGAGGAGGAGTGGGCCAAGCAAGCCCAGGCAACCAGGACATCAGAAGGGCTATGGAAACTACCAGATGGATGGATATATGTGCCGCAGGACCAGGCGGGGCAAATAGTTCAGAATTGTCATGCCTTAACGCATCTGGGAAAGACGGTACTAGGAAGTCTCTTAAAGAGATATCTCTATATGCCAAACCTTGCCTCATTGTGTGCATCCGCAGCGGCAAGGTATATAACTTGTGCCAGAAACAATGCGGCAGGAAACAACCGCCTCCCACCGGGGATGCAACATCAGGGAACCCAGCCTTTAGAAGATCTGCAAATAGATTTCACTGAAATAAAGCCAAGCCGGGGCTATAAATACCTGCTGGTCATAGTCTGCACCTTCTCAGGCTGGGTAGAAGCCTTCCCAACTAGGATCGAAAAAGCCCGTGAAGTAGCCAAAGCTCTGCTGAGAGAAATAATTCCCCGGCATGGGTTACCCCTGAGTCTTGGAAGCAATAATGGCCCAGCTTTTGTCTCTCAAGTAGTGCAAGATCTAACAAAACTCCTGAACATAAAATGGAAGCTACATACCGCTTATAGACCCCAGAGTTCAGGAAAAGTAGAAAGAATGAATAGAACCTTAAAGGAAACTTTAACAAAACTTTACCAAGAGACTGGACTACCCTGGACAGACCTGTTGCCCCTAGCTCTACTTAGAGTAAGGAATGCCCCGAATCAGGCAGGGTACACCCCTTATGAACTAGTCTATGGAAGACCTACCCCAATAGTGAGGATAGCCGAGCCTACTAACTTACAGATAAGTGGGGAAATTGAGCAGACCAGGTATTTAATAGAGTTAGGAAAGGCCTTAGAAAAGATAGGAGGAGCTCAGCTAGGATTTGAACCAAAACCCTGAGTGGGGCCAGCGCACCCCTACCATCCAGGACAGTATGTGTGGATAAAGAATTGGAAAAAAGAACCCCTCCAGCCAGTCTGGATGGGGCCCTACCAAGTACTTTTAACTACCCCGACTGCCCTAAAAGTTGCAGGTATTACACCGTGGATCCATTATACCTGGGCAAAGACCACCGCAGCACCAGAAGAGTTGAGGATGGAAGCAGCAGGACAGCACGTTCCCGCCCTCAAGCTACAGTGGCAGACAGGAGCCATGGGAGACCAGGAAATCTGGAAGATCAGAGATTAACAAACTAAATGTCATGTTTCGGGCATTACTATACCTATGGATACCGGTGGGACTGGCACTAGAGCAACCCTACGTCTGAAGGTTTTATGCCCGAGAGACTTACACTAAGGGCATAATA
>PVKU01004242.1:86890-152939 GCA_004027475.1 Anoura caudifer
GCAGGATGTAGAAGAGAAATCCAACTAGAAATCCAGTCTACTGCTCTAAGGAGCATAGATGAATGGGTAGAATGGGGAAACCATTTCCCTGCTATATGCATATTAGATGACCAACCTCATGATTACTGTTATTGGTGGCCAAATAAATATGGAGGATGTCCATATTACCAGTGTAACATAATAGAATGGAATTATAGATGACCACTAAGACTGACCATAAAGTCTCCGAGGCTGAAAAATGGAAAACAGGAATAAATGGGAAAATTTATGCGGCCTCCCACCACGCAGGGCCAGTAGGAGATATATTCATATACAAGGCCCAAGAAGCAGAATACCCCAGCCTGAGCACCATATACCATGTCCATACTGTTATAGAAGAGCAGGAGAAAGTCCTAATGGAAGGATTGAATACTGAACAGTCCGTGGGGCCTTTCTCCTGGATGGCCTTAATACAGCAAGGGATCCGGATCCTCAACTTGACCAGTCCTGGCAATTATAGTGACTGCTTCCTATGTGCTTACCTGGACCGCTCGCCCTTGACGGCAGTCCCACTATCCCGAGTTTTTAATGTATCCCATGAACTAATATCATTCTCTCTCCAAGGTGTCCCCCTATTCCAGGACTCGTCTGCTGGAACTCCAGAATGTTACGGACCAGGTGGAACCTGCAACCAGATTCTGCCTGCCTCCAGAGCCATCACCAGCCCACCGGGAACCTTTTTGTGGTGCAATGGGACACTCCATCGGTCGGTCAATAGCAGCACCCCTTCACCCTGCTACCCGGTAGCCCGAGCCCCGCAGCTAGTCCTGTATCAGTCAGGAGAATTAAATACCTTGCTAGCACAGAGTCATAAGAAGCGGGCGGTTTTCCTGCCAGTATTAAGTAGGGTTAACCTTTGCCATGCCAGTCATCGGAGCGGGGCTAGGTAGTGCTGGGCTAGCGACCAGCCTTCAATCCACCCGAGAACTCCGGGAAGAGCTAGACTGCGCCCTCAACGCCACCTCATTATCCTTTGCCTCCCTGCAAAGGCAGGTCACTTCCTTGGCCCGGGTAGCCCTACAGAATCGGCGAGCACTAGATTTACTCACAGAAGAAAAGGGGGGCACATATCTTTTCTTCCAAGAAGAATGTTGTTATTACGTTAATGAAAGTGGCATAGTGGAGGAAAATATTAACAAGTTAAAGGATATCCGCCATAAGGTCAGTGGCCTCAGCTCCCCAACTGAAGGATATGCTTGGTGGCAATCAATTCTGTTCTCGGTATTTACCCCCATTTTAGGCCCACTGCTTGTGCTCTTCCTAATACTCACCCTAGGCCCCTGTATATTACGCACAATAACCCAGCAGATTGACGCCACTGTAACCACAAGGCCACCTCGAAAATCCTCTCCCTCCAGAGACACCATTACCAGAGACTGCAACCCATCCAAATCGAGGAAGAAGAATATGCAGACTATTATGCTGATGCTAAAACAGACACTAGCACCGTTTAGCATCAAAGGGGGGAATGTAGCAGCTAACTCCCGCTTTGGCTTCTGAACACTAACTCCGGCTTTGGCTTCTCTACACCCAGCTTCTGATAAGGACACCTCAAGGACACCTCAAGGCTAGAGGTATTTTTGCATCAGCCTCTGTACCTCCTGCTTCTGCCATGTAGGATAGGGCGTCCGGAGAGCTATAAAAGCCCTGCTCAGCCAAGGTTCAGGGCTCAGAATTTGGAGACTTCCTCCTCTGGGCCCGTGCGCGTGAATAAAGGCTCGTGTTCCGCCATCTCCACCGCGTGTGAGTTCTTTCTCCCGCAACACCACTACCAGTCCTTACTGATGTTTCCTATTCATCTCTTAGTTGGAAGTTAGTACAATATTCGTTAAGTTCTTGTTTCTATCAATGCTGCATAATGGATGACTTGGACAACTGTGTAATCTTTGGCTGACACTTTATTTACCTTGAGTTTCTTGAAAAATGTTCCTCTGTTGTCTTGCTTTGTATGTTGCTGTTGTAGTCAGTACTAACCAGATATTCTTATTTTTGCAAGTGACTTGGCCTTTTTGCCTGTAAGCCCAGAGGCTTTCTTTACATTTGGGTTGGTCGAAAAGTCCATTAATAGGTGTGTATTTCATTTTCACCAATAACTTTATTGATTTGGATATTTTGAGTATGTCAGCTATCTGGCTTTAGTGTGTAGAGGCCAGGGGTGCTGTTAAACATTTTTCAAATATATAAGACAGCCCCACAGCAAAGAATTATTTGGCCAAAATGTCAATAGTACCAAGAAACTTTGCAAACCACTTTTGACATGTTCGATCCATCTCAGTACTTTCTCCATACACTGCATGAATCTTTTTTTTTTTTTGCATTTCAGTTGCATTTTTACTTTTTTTGAAATAATAAATATTGCCTATCTTCTCTCATCTTCAGTATTAAAATGGCTGCACAAAAATTCACCAATTTTGAAAAGATTTTTTTAATGAATGCTAATATGACAGCTGTCACAATACAGTCTAACAAGATTATTTCAAATGAAGTTAAAGACAACAAATCACTCACTACTAGAGATTGTATGAAAAAAACTAAATGAACCTTTTGGCCAACCCGATATAAATTGGGATAGTCTTACTAAGCTGTTACACTATTCTGGGTCAGTTTTCCTAGTACATGGTAGGCCTGTTACAGAACCCCACCTGTGCTGTTCTGGAACAGCTATGGGGTCTGATTGCCTGCCACCAAGTAGCATGATTCCCAATGCAAGAGTTTAGTGAAAAAGGAAAGGGTTGTTTATTTAAAGGTTATGCAGATTCAGAATGATGTTGGATTTCTGCCCTTAAGTCTCACTCCCCTTTAAAACAACCCAAAACACATAATCCTGTCTCCCTTTGCCAAACTAAGTCAGTTTCAGAATATGCCAGTCAGAGATACTGTCTTTTATTAAAGCAGAAGTCCGCAGCTCAGCATTCCCAGTTACAGATCAGCATCGCAGGCATCTCCCACTAACCCGTGTCTGGTTAGTCAGGTCCTCATAATCCCCAGCACCATCAGTCCTGCCACTGTGTTCTCCAGGTAGGTTTCCCACAGGGTCTCCTCTTTCTTACTCCAGCTCTTAATCCAAAACCACATGGCACCTCCTTATACATGAGACCTCATGGTGGACAGGGAGGGTCCCTGCTACATCCTTTCAAACTTCATGGCTGCTACCCTCATGGCTGTGTTCCTCATGGCTGCCTGTCCTTATTTTAAATCCTGACCCAGAGCTTCCTGCATGACCTCATACTTTGGCACTCTATGCTCTGAAAGTCACATAGACCTTTTATCTGGGTGGCAGCACAGCTTCCCTTCAGGAAAGACTTGCCATAATTATGCAAAGTATCTTAAGCAGTGTCATCCATTCTCCCTTTCCCTAACCAAGAGCTGCAGGGTATATGTTGTATTTTGGGATCCCCTTGTTTTGTACCCCATTTCAGGCCCTTTCAGTATTTAGATCTTTATTTGTATCCATAATTTTTTCTAAGATTGTACTTTTAAATATCGTTTCATTATTTTTCCTCTTCTCAGAGGCTCCAATTACATGGCTTTGCCTATCCTTTATATCACTTTTTTTTTCCCCTGATCCTTTGTCCTCCTTTATTTAATTTTTATTCTCTGGGCTTTTTTTTTTCTCCTTAGTGTTGGTACAATCTATTCTCCCCTTAAGTTATAACTAAGATTTGTTTTCTGAGATGATTTGGCCTTTTTCTTCTAGAATTTGAAATGAGTTTATTGTCTTATTTTGTGTGTGTGTGCATTAGTAAAGAAGAAAATCTCTTTTCTCTACACTCCTAGGTTTTCCAGCAGGGGCCCTGCAAATTAGACCAACAAAATACATATTAACAGGAAAAAAGTTTATTAAACAAGTGCAGTGATTAGTAAAATAAAAGGGTGGTTAGAACTTGGGCTTTTATAGCATCTTAACGAAGAACAATACATTTGTAGAGAGTATCAAAGCAAAAGGTTTTTGGCTTCCAAGAGCAGCAAACTGAGAAACAAATTTAGCACTAACAGACCTTGGAGTAAGGTTTGGTAGTGCAGGTTTATCTTGGTTCCCACCATACCAACTTTCCATTTGTTTCACAACCATAAATCTTGAATGGGAGAAGGGATTTAATGGCAGTCCTCATGTCTCAGAAGTTTCTGCTTTTAGATAAGGGAAGCGCTGAGAAAGATTCTGTATCCATCTGCTGATTCCCTTTTGACTTCAGCTCAAAATAATCCTTGTATCAAAGTGACATATTTTGGGGTGGCCTAATGTGGTCCATACTAAGTTTTGAATTTCTGACTTATGATGTAGTTTCACATTAGTAAATGTGTGTTTAGTAATATTTAAATTATACAGTTATTTTTCTCTGCCTTGTGATGGTTTAGGGGAACATATTTTTGTCAGCTGCAGTGTTTTTATTACTTCTTATGTGGTGACTTGGTATAGACACTGCTTGTTTTTTTCTGTTAGAGTATATTGGAGTGTCTTGGGACTACAATAGCACATGTTTCTGTGATGGAAAAGGGTTTGGGTGGCTCACATGTTTCTTAGTCTGAATGTTCTCTTCTATTAGTACTGTTAAGGGAGGTTTCTTTAATGCATAGTTTCATGGAGTGGTGGGTAGGAGCTTGGTATGACACTCCTCAGTTCTGTGATCCTCAGATCTTTGTTTCAGTAAGACTTTTAGTTTATTGCCACCATGTGCCTTTTTCCCCTTTACTACCAAGGTTCCACAGAGCTTCCTTCTCCTCTCTGAGAAACAGTGCCTTCTGGAGACTGCCACCTCTGGCCAAACCACCTTTCTAGTTTCCCAGTTCTAGTGTGCTCTCCTTTTTGGTCTCACACCTCACATATGCAGTGTTCCCCCACTGCGTATGGTCCTTCCTTGTTGAGTGTTACTGGGAACTGCCATTGCTAGGACCCTGTGCACCCCATCTTATGTCCAGATGCCTCCCTCTGGCTTTCAGGTAGGACTGTGTCTCTAGTTTGAGGTTTTTATTTCTCCAATTATATTTAAATGGGATCTTGTCCTAGTTTTGCTGTCAGAATGGATTATGGCTGGTTATGTTTGCTGCTTATTGATCTGTATGGGTTTTGGAGAATGTGTGGACAAATTTGTATTTAGGTAACTACCCTTATCCTGCGGGGATTGCAAGTCTCATCAGTATTTTTTATTTTTAAAAAAATTTTTAAAGATTTTATTTATTTATTTTTAGAGAGAGGGGAAGGGAGAGAGAGAGGGAGAGACACATCAGTGTGTGCTTGTATCTTGAGCACCCTCTACTGGGGGCATGGCCCACTACCCAGGCTTGTGCCCTGACTGGGAATCGATGCAGTGACCCTTTGGCTCGTAGGCTGGCACTCAATCCACTGAGCCACACCAGCCAGGGCCCTCATCAGTATTTTTTAAAGATTGAAATTCAGTTACTGAATTTTTGAAAATTTGAAATTAAATTTAAAACCTTATCTTGGCAAGTCATGTAGTGTGTGGCAGTCATTTCCAAGTTAATCCAATAATTACTGGTCTTAGCTTTTGTGTGTAAAGTATCTTGGTTTTGTTTTATTAGTAGGTCCAATCTATATATATCTTCCCTCTATAACAAAGGTGAATCCCTATATCAAGTGAAGACATTGGCACTATCACCAAAATAAAGTCCATCTAGTTTTCTTTGCCATGCAAGTCCTCTTAAACTTTATTTCAGGAAATTATGTTTAAACACAGATACTTTTGTCAGGTAGTCCTCAGATGTCTCATTGTTTCCTGTGTCTGAGAATTTATGATGATTTGTTTTCTAAAATAAAGTGAAAAGTTCTCAGAAAATTGAATCCCAGGGTTCAGAAAATTGAATCCCAGGGCTCAGACCACTGAGACCATATTGATCAGTAATGGCATATTCCCTCTGCTTAGCATCTGTCTGCTGCTCTGGTGGGGTTTCTCTCAAGCTTGGAAAGACTGGTTTGTTTTCTCCTAGAAGTATACAGCTAATAAATGACAGCAATCATTTGTAGGTAGTCTTAACTCCAGAGCCTTCATCCTTACCTCTCCACCTCCTGTTACTGGCTTGCCAAGACCTCAGTCTAGTGCTTTCAGGCACTTAGTATAAGATTTCAAATTAGCATTCAGAAGTTATCTCCCCTGGGGCTTCTGCAGGTCCCCTGCTGCTGCTATCTCTGCTTCCCATATTGTGTGAAAGAAGTTGGGCTGTTTCTAAATATATTAAAACCCAGAAATAAAATAATCTTGAAATGATTACATTTATCTAAGAAATTTCCCAAGTTTCTACAAGCTATGATTAAAAAAATGAAGTATTAGGTGAAAATAAATTACTTATGGCAAGTAAAATATATCACGGAATAAATATAGCTGTGTTATTGTTATACAATAAGAAATATGTATTTGTTCTTCATTCCTGATTCATGACACAGAACTCAGAAAACCTTTGTAAGATCCTTAGTGATAAGGGTGAGAGAAGTGCATCTTCTGTTGTATGTCCTTTTAAAGCATACCTGTGTTTATGAATAAGGTGACTCTTTGTGGGTCCCTGGATAGCAACAGTGTGCAGGCTGATTTTCAAAGGAACCAACCATATGGTATCAGGTTTGAAACTTTCAGTCCTACTGTACACCTTCAAGTATGGGAGAGGGCCTGGGGTTGAATTAATCAGCAATGGCCAAGGATTTAATTAATCATGTTCTGTAATGAACTGCCTTAAAAACCCTAAATGGCAGGGTTTAGAGAACTTCTGGGTTGGTGAACGCGTGGAGGTGTTGGGAGGTGGCATATGGAGAGAGGAAATAGCAGCTCCATAAATGCTGTTTCCCCATGCCTTTTCCTATGTATCTCTCTTCCATTTAATTGTTCTTTAGTTATATCCTTTATAATAAACTGGTAGTGGTAAATAGTGTTTCCTTGTGTTCTATGAACTATCCTAGGAAATTATTGAATTTAAAACAGTCATAGGGACCCATGATTTATACTCCTTAAAGGTGTGAGTGCCCTGGGGACCTAGTACTTGTGGTTGGTATCTGACGTGAGGTGGGCGACTTGTGAGATGGAACCCTTAACCTATGGAGTCTGTACTAACTATGGGTAGTTAGTATCAGAATTGTAAATTGTAGTACACCCAACTGGTGGTGGCCACAGAAAATTGGAGTACTGCTTGGTATAGAAAACCTACATATTTGATGTCAGAAATATGAGTAGAGAAGAGTATTTCCTTTAATGGTAGAGATATTTTAAGCAGATTTAAATTTTTCACTTCTTTTCTGTATTCACTTGTTTAGAAGGATACATGGGGAAACTTTTTAAAAAGTCATTGTATAGTTTCTTCCATTGAGACATTGAATAATCAGCATTGTTATCAAGGTCTGTGTGCAAGGCCCTGTGCTGGTCCCTCTCGCCAGAGAATCAGTCCAATGGCTAAAGAAATGTTGCTCATAAATAATGAGAAGAAGGAGTTATCCTATTTGGTGGTTTTTCCTCAGAGAGTTTTGAGCACTACTAAAAGTGATCCCTGCTTTCATTACTTTGACGTAGATTGATGTCCTTCAGAGTATTCTAATGATAGACCTGAATTTTGTCTCTAGTCCTACTTTCACATCATCACAGCATTGTCATTGTCACTCTTTATGATATTTATAATCTAATATCTTATGACTTTAGAAGCAGCTTTATTACTACCACAGCAATTGTCACCTTTTCTTTTGGACACATCTCATGATGTGGGTGCCATTCTTGCCTGTTGATTCTGCTGTAATGTCTCCATCCTCCCACCCACAGTTTTAAAAGAGCATGTATTGTAGTTGCCAGTATTTCACAGTGCTGCTCCAAAATAGTTGTTGTTCTGGGTAGTAATGTTGACCTTGGAAATAAAACAATCAGTTATTTTACAGGCAAAATGGGTTTATTTGAGAATAACAGAGAATTGCAATTTGGGACAAGCAAGCTATGGCAAAACCATGGCCTGTTTGGAGAACAAAGGAGAGGGGCTTCCTTTTTATTAGGTTTTAGGAGGAAATTGGGGAGGGTTGTTTTGAACAAAAGTTCACTGGAGAAGAACAAAAGTTTGAAGTTTTGGTGGTTTCTCATTAGCTGTAAGTAATGATTAGTGTGTTGTTCCTGGGGCAGGGAGGGATCTTCCTCCTTTGTCTTAAAAGTAGGAAATGAAATTCCAAGTGATTAATGTCCTCCCTTGTTAAAATAATTATTCCTTTTCCTGCTGTTATTCAGGCTGTAACAAGTGGTAGATGGGTGAGATGGTCCCCTTTCAGGGCTTCCCAACTCTATTTTAAATGAGGTTTCCTTTACGTAATTTTATAAGGAAAAACCAGCTTTAGATTATTTGATGATTAACTGGTTTTTAAAAGATGAATTACTTGTCCGCATGTAGATATCAACTGAGCTCTCTGAAATAATGGACTACAATTTTCCTGAGCTGATGCACATACCCCACCCCAGTCATCTAAATGGGAATGAACAGGATAGCATAGTGATTAGAAGCAGGGACTCACAGGCCAGACTCAAGGACTCAAGACACAGCTCCATTATTCACTGGTGTGTAGTGGGGGCATGTGGCTGTGACCAAAGTTCCTCATTGGACCATGGCCACGGGTTAGACACCCTGATTTTTTCTAACCTGAAGTTTAATATTCTTTCCTTAGCATTGTGATCTCCTCATGTGCAGGAACTTTGTTTTCTGGCACATACTGATCTCAGTGAATGATTGCTGAATAAACATGGTCAAAAAGAGGAAGGAGGTCAGCCTTGCCCCAGGAATTGGAGGGAAGGGGAAAGGTTGGCTGGGGCTGCTTGGTGGTGGGGCTGGTGCTGCTGGTTCTTACGCAGGCTGGTCAGTTTTTTCTTTTTCAAAGTCAAGATACTATAATACCAAAAAATAGTCAATTTGGCTCAGTTTAGCTCTTGTAATATCAATTTAGTGCTAAGTGTGTACACTGTATCACTTTATAATGTAGATTCTCACAGAAACTTGTTTCTGTTTTCTAGGATCTTCAACCTCACTATGTGGTCTCTGGATAACATTCAGTTGAATTATTTTGAACTCTGAATATTTGTCCTTAGACTTACAAAAGTTAACTTTCATATGTATAAAAGAGTAGGCATTTGGAATAATTTCAAAAGTACATTTTTTGTTAAGTTTTAAACTTAATTTCTATTTATGACAAGTGAGTTTCTGTAGTGCTTTTAAAAATTACTTCTGTTTTAGGAGAAGTAAGGGTCTTAAGTATAGAAATATTATTTCACTTAATATTTTTATAATGATTCCTAAACTTGAAATTGAGTGTCAGCTCCACCATTGACCTTGGCTGAGTGACCTTGGGCAAGCCATTAACGTCCAGATATAATTTTTCTCTTCTGTAAAATTAATATAGCATCTATCATGGTGGTTGTAATAGTGAAAATAATGTAATGTGGAAATATTCAGCCTAAAACTGGGTATAACGTAGGCATGCTATATCTCCGAAAACAACAGGATAAAGTAGATTTTAATTAAGGTAGTTTTATTTGGAAACCTTTAAGAAGGATAATTGCACTATAATTATGGTTAAAGAGTCCTGGTATTCTGTAGAAAAACAAGACCTAAGAAAGTGGCAAGCCTTTGTTAGCTCCGAGGAGTCATGGCTAAGATGAAAACTTTCTCATGTTAAGAATTTTCCATTGTGGAAATTAGCTAACTGTTTAAAATATAAATATAAACACACACACACACACACACACCACCACCACCACCACCACCACCACCACCACCACCACCCTCCCCACTCCAGCCTGGTAGTTCAGTTGGTTAGAGTGTCATCCTGATACACCAAGGTTGTGGGTTCAGTCCCAGTCAGGGGACATATAAGAATCAACCAGTGAATGCATAAGTAAGTGGAACAACAAATAGATGTGTCTGTCTGTCTGTGTGTGTCTCTCTCTGTCTCTCTCTCTTTCCCTACCTCCCTTCCTCTCTCTAAAAATCAATAAATTAAAAATTATATATACACATGGGGGGGAGATTGATTTGAAGTGGAGGAAAAGTAACCTGAGGTAGGAGTGAGAGAAAGCATTGCTTATTCTGACACTTGCACCTTTGGTACGACTTGTTGCCATTCTGTCATTCACTGTGTGACATAGCCCCCAAAGGATTTTTTGTTTGCTCTTTATATGTGTATATATAATGTTATGTATCAAAAAATTAACTCATTCACAATATAGAAGTCAGTCATTTTTAGCATATTCAAAGAGCTGTGTAACCATCATGACAGTCAATTTTAGAATATATTCATAACCCAAAAAGAAACACTGTTCCCTCATTTTCCCCCAATACTCCCACTCTAAGCAACCAGTAATCTGTTTCCTTTCTCTGTGGATTGGCCTTCTTTATACCTTTCATATAGATGGAATTATACAGTATGAGCTTTTTTGTGACTGGCTGTGTTACAGAACCCTGCCAATGCTATGGGGTTTGCTTGCCCACCACCAAGAAGCGTAACTCCCAGCCCAAGAGTTTGGTTAACAAGGAAAGGGGTAAAGGTTATACAGATTTAGCCTGCAAAGTTTCTTTTGAGAAATCAGCTGACAGTCTTATGGGAGCTCCTTTTTAGGTAGCTAACTGCTTTTCTCTTGCTGCTTTTGAGATTCTCTTTTTGTCTTCAATCTTTGGCATTTTAATTACGATGTGTCATGGTGTGGTGGTCCTCTTTGTGTTCATCTCCCAGACAAGAAAGAGCTAAAGGAGTTCATCATCACCAAACCAGTATTATATGAAATGTTAAAGGGTCTTCCTTAAGAAGAAGAAAATCAACAATATGAACAATAAAATGGCAATAAATACATATCTGTCAATAACTGAATCTAAAAAACAAAATAAGCAAACAAGCAGAACAGAACAGAATCTTAGAGACAGAACATTTTTATGGTGTCCATATGTAAGGAGAGAGGTCAGGGAGATGGGTAAAAGAGGTGAAGGAATTAAGAAGTACAAGTTGAAAGTTACAGAACAGTCATGGAGATGTAAAGTACAGCATAGGGAATAGAGTAGCCAAAGAACATATATGCATGACCCATGGACATGGACAGTGGTGTGGGGATATTGTGAGAAAGTGGGGGGGGGAGCTGGGTAGTGGGCCACAAAGAGAGCAAAACTGGGACAACAATAACAGCACAAACAATAAAATATAATTAAAAATAAATAAAATTAAAAAATAAAGGTTATACAGATTTAGAATAATGGCAGATTTCTGCTGTTAAGTCCTTCTCCCTTTAAAAACACCAAAAACATACAGTTCTTCCTCACTTTGCCAAACCAGTCCAGTTTCAGTATATATCACTCAGAGGTACTATCTTTCAGAAAAACAGAAATCTGCAGCTCAGCATTCCCCATCGCAGTTCAGCTCCAAGCATCTCTCATGAATCTGGGTGGCTAGGCAGGTCCCTTTAGCTCCATCAGCTCTGCCACTGTCTTCTCGGGCAGATTTCCTGGCCGACCTCCTTTTGTCAGATTCACTGATTTTCAGACCTCCCAGTGGACTTCCTTTCCCAGTGCAGACCTTGTGGCTCTCTCTTCCTAACCTTCAGCCCACCCTAATTCAAGTGCCTGGCCTAGAACTTCCTATGTGATCTCATATCCAGCCCTTCCTATGGTACATTAGTGTCCATCATTTTTGTCAGTTCCCCAGTGTCTTTTACCCTCTTTCAGCTGCCATCTTTAGTCAGGGCAAGAGTTCCCAGTGACACCAGTGCATCCAGGGTGGGCATCCACCTCTCCTAGCTATCTTACAAATCCCTGAATGTTCTCAAAGTCATGAACACAATATGCCCTGGGCAGCAACCCTCTTCCCTTTAGTAAGGCATGCTGATTAATTTGCCTTTTGTTATGCAGTGTATCTTAAACGCTATACTATCTGGTCTTCCCTTCCCCCAGTCAAGGATTGTGGAAGTTTTCAGGAGACCATGCTCTGCACCCTGTTACTGCTTCATTCACTTAACATACAGGGTCCAGAAGAAGTAATGCCTGCTTGAGTGTGGTTGGCAGGGTAATAATATGGGTGTAATAATTCATAGTCTTAGTTTGAACATTTCACCTAAAATGTCATATGGTTTTCTTGATTGTGATATTGTTATGTTACAGAATTACATGCTTATGATTTTGTGATGAAAGATTTTATAATAATAAAGGGACGTTATTTGTACTAGCCCCTGTATAATGCTTTTAGTGCTTATCCACATTGTATCATGTATCAGGACTTCATTCCTTTTTATTGTTTAATAATATCTCATTCTGTGTATTTTATTTATTCATTAAACAGTTGTTGGACATTTGGGTTATTTCCACTTTCTAGCTATTATGAATATAATACTGCTGTGAACATTTGTATACAAGTTTTTCTGTGGACACTATGTTTTTATTTCTCTTGGTTGTATAGTTAGTAGTAGAATTGCTGGATCATATAGTAATTTTGTGTTTAATCTTTTGAGCAACTGCCAAAGTGTTTTCCAAAGTGGGTGAACCATTTTATATTGGTACTAGCAATAAGTGAGGTTTCTAATTTCTCTACATCCTTACTATTACTTATTATTACCTGTCTTTTGATTCTAGCCCTCCTAGTGGCAACCAAGTGGTACCTCATTTGTGGCTTTGATTTGCATTTCCCTGATGGTTAATAATGTTGAGCGTCTTCTTATGTTATTGACTATTTGTATATCTTCTTTGGAGAAATGTCAGTTTAGATCCTTTACTTATTTCTTTAATGGGGTTTCTAGTCTTTTTATTATTTGATTGTACAAGTTTCTTACATATTCTAGATACAAGTCCCTATTAGACATGATGTACAATACAAACATCCTTAAAGAATTTTATGCCTTTAAAAAAAAGAATTTTATGCATTTAATATGTGAATCCAATTATAATGATCATCCTGACTGAGTACATACTGTTGGTCAAGTATTTCTTTTGATCTTCATAATAACCCAAGGTATAGATAATATCCTCAGTACATAGGCAAAAACAGAGACCCAAAGAACTAAAGAACTAGCCTTGAGTTAGAAAGTAGTTACTGTTGCCTAAGGTGTAAGTCACACCTGGCCCTACCAGCTCCTCTGCAGTGGGACTGTATTGACTGAGCTGCATGCCTCTTAAGTCAAAGTTGGAAGCCTGTTTGAGTTCTTGGCCTATGTGATGCCCTTACTCATGTTTGTATCATGGCTACTCTTGTCAGCCTTGACCTCACCTGTCACTTAGTTATTATGTCCATACTTCACTCTCAGTTAGTTATTATGTGTACTGCACAGTTATAGTCTACTGTGTTGTGGTTTTCCTGTGGTTATTTTGTGTTTATAATATAGATAGACATGATACAGAAACATCTTTAATAGAAGGGCCTTAGCTTAATGAAAACAAGTTTGACTTTGAAAACAGGTGGAAGTTATAGAGGATTATTTTTGGCTTTTATGTAAGAAGAAAATTTCTAAGCAACTAACACTGTTCCTCAATGGAATCAGCTGCTGAAGAACTTTCCCGAAGTGTATGTTTTGAAAGCAGCAGCAGAGTTGCTTCCTTTCAGGGTATATTTCCACATGGGATGAGCAGCTGTAATGTATAGCCCCTTCCAAACTGGGGAAGGGTGTGTTCCCACCACACAGCTAACAGATAATATAGCCATAGAACTGTGTGGCACTTTCTTATATGGTCTGGCTTCAGGGTTTGTTTTTGTTTTTAAGTCTGAGTAAGCATAGTGCTAAACTGTTGGAAATTAACATGGCAAAGATGTCTTTATCCTTCCAATTTTTATCTCCTTTGAAAAATGTAGTTCTGATTTCTCAGATTGGCATACATTTAAGTTTTCTTTCATGGAGATGACTGGTTAAGAATAAAGATATGGGGTCAGCCAGATCAGTATTTGAGTCCCAGTTCTGTGGTATCTTTGCTATGTGTCCTTGGGCTAGTTACTTTACTTTTGTATGCCTTAGTTTCCTCATCTGGAAAACAGGAATAAGAATATCCCCTTTAAGCAGCTGTTAAGAATCTGTACTGCTGTCTGACCTATAGTATTATATGTGCTAATTAAATAATTACTGTTTAAGGGACATGAATGATTGTTATAGTAAAACTTAATGCCATTTTTAAATTTTTCTCAGAGGAAATGCAAGAATAGAAGAGGCTTGTGAAATGTATACCAGAGCTGCAAATATGTTCAAGATGGCTAAAAATTGGAGTGGTATGTATACAGTTTTTGTTTGTTTTTCAGGCAGATAACTTTAAAATTATTTTGAAGGAGGAAATGACTGCTGTCACCTTAGAGAATAAGACTATTGGCCCCAAGCCAGGTGTCAGTGCTGAATAACTGGTGTGGCCACCATGAACTGGAATTAAAGGACATTGATTTAGTGAATGAAGTTGAAATACTGACATGAAACATAAGGACTGGGTCTGTTTTAATTTCTATAAACCACTTCATACAGTAAGTAATTTTTGCTTCTCACTGATGTGCTCAAGTAAATCTGTTGCCATAAAGATGGGAAGTTGTGGTAAAATTCAATGAAAACAAGTAGGATGAATAAAAATGCTTGCTTTTCTTTACCTAAACATTAGTAAAGAACTTCTATTTCTTACTCTGAGAACAGGTCTGTGATGTTCTCAAAACCGCAAAATTGTTTGCGGTTTTGTTGAGAAGTATGATGATGGGAGTGTCGTTTATATAAATCCCAACAGACTTAACTGCCATTTTTTAAAGTAATGCTTTCTGCCTAGTGAAGTCACACATAAAAAAATGAACAGAATTATTATTTTTATTGGTCTGAGAGGGGATGTCTCCCTCTATCACTGATTTGAGAACTAAGTTTATCTCCATCCCTAGAAAAAGGGGCTTGTCATGGTAGGGTATTTCTGTAGTGAAATGGAGGTGGCCTTCACAGGGACATGGTCTCTGGCCCTGGCTTATACCTGCTACATGACCTACAGAAGGGGGTCCTTGGTCTCTCCAGGGTTGTTCCCCCATTTGCTGCCCCCTCCAGCTTTATTGAGATATAATAGACAAAAAATGTTGTGTAAGTTTAAGGTAATAATGTTTCGATTTACTCATTTGCTTTTAAAGCTAGCTCTGTAAAATCATTTCAATGAAGAAAATGCTGTTGAACTAGATGAATCTGAAAGGTCTTTTCTGACTTTAAATTTTTTTTAGAAGTTTAGTTTTGTAAGGTTATGTTATATGTTTTCAGAATGTATTTATACCTGAATTATAATGTACTATAAAAAAAAAATAGAGGAGAAAAAAGTATTATTCCAGCATTCACATGTTTTGTTCAGGTCTTATAATCAGAAGTGAGAAGTGATCTTATTCTAAAAAGATCACTTATTTCTTTTATCTGGTAATCAGATGTTCTAACACTAAGGAAATTGCGTAAGTCACCTTGTGTCATTTTAAGTAAGAGCTTGAGTCCTTAACAGTGGCCTTTCAGGATCAACCTGAACCTTGATCCCTATCTTTTCCTGTCTCTGACCTTATTTACCCACTCTCCTCATTCATCTGGCTCCCTTCTCAGAGCCTTTTGTGCACTTTCTTCCCCAAAATAGTGTGGCTGATTCTGTTTCCTTTATCCATTTCAAATGTTGTCTTCTTAGGTCATCCCTGGCCACCCCTTTTAAAGATATAATCTTCTTTTTCTTGGAAATCCCCTTCCCCTTTCTCCAATGCCCTTATCACCATCTAACAAAAATAAGTGAACAATGTTTACTAATTTATAGTGTATTTTTATTATGTACTGTCCCCTCATTATAATGTAAACCATAAAAGGCCAGGATGTTTCTGTGTTTCATCACTGCTGTACCTTCAGGGCCTGGACTGGTACCTGCAACACAGTAGATACTGAGGATATTTGTATAGTAAATGAATAAATATTAGATTCTATGGAATTATTCTGTGTTGCAGCAGTGGTGATCCTAACACCACTGTACCTCTATAGTTTTAAAGTTCCTTTTATAAAGATTAAGCTAATTTGTTTGATACTTAGCTATTGAGAGATAATCCTGGAAGGTATTAGACCAATTTTACAGGTGAAGAAATTTAACTTGAGAAGTTGTATGACTTTACTATATGCTTCTTTACAGACACTTCTAAGTTTGGAGAAATCAAGCTGGTATTTGTTAGCTGTGATTGGAATGAGTGTTCTGTGACTAGTTTTGGAAGGTGGGAGCATGAAACTATAAAATTAAAGCACTTAATATTGTCTGGGGAAATATTGCCCTAGAGAGCTGGTTGTGGTATTGTACTCAGTGGGGAAAGGCTGGGCCATAATTGGTCAACATAGATAAACTGTAGAAATGAAATTACTGGTGGAAGAGAAAAGATGTAAGTTTTAAAGGAAATGATAACATTTAAACATGCCAAACCACTGCTATTGGTAGATGTAGGGTAGATTTGCCTGTAATAATAATAATGATGTGTAACTGGAGCTAGTCTCTTGTGAGCACTGCACTTGGGAGATCGAAATTATCACTGTACTCCTGCAAGGCGGAACCCATCAAAGCTTCCAATTAGCTGTTATATTCCTGAACTGCCATTTACAAGTTAGCTGCTGCCCCAAGTACTTCAGGTGCCTGCCTACTACTCATGAAGTGGCATTGGCCCCTCCTCTGGGAACCCCAGCCTCATGATTCACATGTGAAAGGGTTAAAGCCAGGTGGGCAGGGGTTCTCTGTTCATGCTGGTGGTTAAATATTTTCCACACTGCCTGGGCATTCTTTCTGTCTTGTATAGAACAAGAGTTGAACCTTGGCAGGCTGGCTGGGGAGTTTGTACTACCTTTTTTCCCTCAAGTGAAAATCCAGAAACTTGAGTGGGAATTATGTGGTTACCTCTGGAAAAGGGGTAGGGGCAGTGGACAGCAGGTGAGGCTTTAATGGAAATGAATGTTTTATCTCTTAAAAAGGAATTTAAAGTAAACATTTAATACCAGCAGTGGGAGCAGTGGGTACCTAGGTATCTGACACTATATTCTGTATATTTTTTAAATATGTTTTTTTTTTAAAGACCAAAAGGTTCTGTAATATTCTTAATTTTGCTTTTTCCAATGGAGCAAATTCTTTCCCCTCCTTCCCTGTTGGTACTGACTTCCCTATTCCAGATCTTACTGAGCTGCGTCTCCATAGGCCTTTGTGCTTCCCAGTCTATCGTGCTCATTTTTCTGAGGCACTGCCATGGTGCTGTGCTGTCTCTGAACTGAGAACTTCATGTTGAAGTAGATTCGTCTTTGCCCAGGTTTCTCATGTTAACATTGAACTTCCCTGTACTGACCTGTCAACATCATCAGCCTTGATTTTCACTGCCCTTGCACTTTCATTCCTCCTCCCACAGGCAAGCATGGGCTTCTCTTTGCCTTAGTTTCAGCCCTTTCTTGCCTTTAAGCATTTGTTCCTTGTTTGCGTGACTTCTCTGTTAGGGATTCCTTCCTTCAATTTATTTTATTTTATTTTATTTTTTATTTTATTTACTTTTTATTATTTTATTTTATTTTTTATTTTATTTACTTTTTATTATTTTATTTTATTTTATTTTATTTTTAATTTTATTTTATTTTTAATTTAATTTAATTTTATTTTAAAATTTTTTATTTTTATTAATTTATTTTTTTTAATTTATTTTTTTGCCACTCCAGAATTCATAGTCCTGGATCAAGAACCTTTTCTGAAAAAATTTTAGTGCACAAATCTTTCACATTGTGCTATATCCCAAAAAAGCCATGGGCAGCACCTTTAACCAAATCCACCTGTGATTCTGCAGGGAAGTAGTATGAGTTTTCAGACTAAGTAGAATACAGGCAGATTAAACCTCTTATAAATTTCAGTCATATTGTGTCATAAACTTAAGAAAAAACTGAATTTCGTAATTCTAGGCGTAATTATCACTCTTTGAGAAACTTTTGTCCATGAAGCCTTCATTAGCAGTTTTCTTCAATCACAACTAAGTCCGGTGGACACTGTAAGATAGAAAGATGATCAAATAAATGACCTCAGTGTTTTACCTTTGTTTAAACATTAGTAGCTTAAATCTGCCAGTCATTGTTCGGTATACTCTGTAGAACAGAATTGAACAAACAGCCTAGGGATAGGCTGTCGCTATTGAATGGAGGCTTATTGCTCAGGGGCCACTTGAAAGGTCCTCTGTGGCTGAGAGAAGCTTTTATCAGTGTTTGACTGATTCTGGTTATTTTTATATACACCTAAGATGCACTAGATCACATTTTCATGTGCTTCTGACTAGAGTGCTTCTTTTCAGTGGAATGGAACTTTCTAGAAGTAGGTCTAGCACTTAGGGCATAGGCTGTTCTGTGGGGATACTTGTGTCTCTCTGTTTAATTGTAGTACTTTATCTTCCTCAGCTGCAGGAAATGCATTTTGTCAGGCAGCCAAGCTCCATATGCAGCTTCAGAGCAAACATGATTCTGCTACCAGCTTTGTAGATGCTGGGAATGCTTACAAAAAGGCAGACCCTCAAGGTAAGACACACCTCTGTCTAAATAGTGATTTTCAACCAATGTGCCGTGGCCACAAGAATTTTTAAAACATGTAATAACTGACTGTTTAGTCAGGGGCACTAACCACTTTTATATTGTCAATGAAACAAATAACAACAGGCAATGCAACAATAGCCATCCATTGTGCATGAACCAAATTATAACATTTTTTTGGTCAGCTTGGCAAAAAATATATTTTTTGGTGTACCACAGAATTTTAGTAATAAATTTATGTGTGCCATGAGATGAAAAAGGCTGAAAATCACTGGTCTAGGGCAGTAGGGCTGATGTTGGTGACCTTTTCACAGGTTATACCACTGTGCTTTTTGAGCCTTGGTAAAAATAAACTTTTGTACTTTAAGTATAGAGATTTTGGTAATTTTAGAAATTTTTCTTTAATCATTTGGAGGTTTAATGACAAGATATGTTAAATTTATCCTGTTTATCTGCTTAACATCGTTTTCTTAAACTTTATATGGCATTTTGGAGAATTTTTTGAAAATAAGCTTTAATTTTATCTAAGGATTCTTATATCCTAATTTTATGAATATGTATGTATATTGCTTGTTAAATGAAACTTGCATAGTCCCTCACTCCTGAATACCTAGTAAGTTTTAAGACCCAGTTAATGGGAGATTGTAATATCTGATGGTTAAAATCAGCTTACTTGCATAGTAGTCACCTAACTTTTTAAAAAAATTTTATTATTTATTTATTTATTTAATTTAATTTAAATTTTAATTTATTTTATTTTATTTGTTGTTCTTGTACAGTTTTCTGTCTTCTACTCCCATCCTAACCCACCGCCCCAGCCCTCCCCACCTCCCTCCCATTTCCACCCCCCCTAGTTTTTGTCCATGTGTCTTTTATACTTGTTGTTCTAAACCCTTCCCCTTTTCCCCTGGAATTCCTTCCCCTCTCCCCTCTGGTGACTGTCAGCCTGTTCTCAATTTCAGTGTCTTTGGTTATATTATGCTTGTTTGTTTGTTTTGTTGATTAGGTTCCTGTTAAAGGTGAGATCATATGGTATTTGTCTTTAAACTGTTTTTCAAAGTATTTGTTTGAAGGAAAGAATGAAGTTGGGTACTTAAAGTGGTAAAATTTTGTAAATATTACTTCTCTTTTAGTTAGAGGAGTGCACACTTAGCAATTAAAAGCATGAATTTCTTTCCACACATGCACTCATAGCTATGGAGTTCTTTCTTCTTTTTTTTTAAAATTTTAATTGTTGTTCAAGTACAGTTTTCTGCCTTTTACCTCCATCCCAGCTTACCCCCCAGCCCTCCATACCTCTCTCCCATTTCCACACCCCAACCCTTGTTTTTGTCCATTTGTCCTTTATACTTGTTTGTGTAAATCCTTCCCCTTTCCCCTGAAATTCCCTCCCCTCTCCCCTCTGATCACTGTCAGCCTGTTCTCAAGTTCAGTTTTAGTAGTCCATTTTAACATAGAAATTCCAAATTTTATGACTATATCGTAAGATATTTTCAAGGGCTTTTGCATAGAGATTGATCACAACTTATGTCTAAAAGAGAAAAACTGAACAAAGCCTAAATGAGCAAAAGATGAGAATAGTTTTAATGCATCGGTATTGTAGAATATGATACAGTTATTACGATCTCTTCTTTCAGAGAATCTTTAGTGACCTGGAAATGTTCACAAGGTAACTAAAGAACCACATGAGAATTGAGATGTCAAATTTATAATAAAGTCTGTGCACATAGAAATGCATCTAGAAAACACTAGAAGGCAAAGCACATCAAATACTAAAAGTGAGTTTGGGATTATAGGTAGCTTATTTTTTTCTCTCTCTTTTTTTTGTATTTTTAAAGGTGTGACAATGACTCCACATTTCTTACATAGTTTAGGAGGAAATTGCTTTTTGTTTTTTGTTTTTTAAAGAGGTACTCCTATATTTGTTTTTAAAGATTAGGGGAAAGGAAAGGAGAAAGAGAGGGCGAGAAACATCAGTGTGTGGTTGCCTTTCAAGCACCCCCTACTGGGGACTTTGTGTGCAACCCAGGCATGTGCCCTGATTGGAAATAGGACTGGCCACCCTTTGGTTTGGAGGATGGCTCTCAATCCACTGAGCCACACCAGCCAGGGCTATTTTTTTGTTAATCAACTTTTTATTCAGGCCTTTTTACTCTGCTGCCTCTTTTCCAGAAGCAATAAATGTGGGACTGTCAAACAAATGCCAGAATTAAAAACACCACCATTTTGTGATGGTGTGTTGACTCACTTGTTTTAGAAGATTAAGGCTTCAACTTCCAGGCTGCCTTCCAATCATGTCTTCCAAGAAGAACAGAAAATGGCTCAACCAGAGCTCCAACAGCAGTTCACTCTCACCCACTGTGGCTCACTCCCCTGCTGGGGCCTTGGGGACTTGTCCCAAAGCCGGCTCACAGAGGCGACCAGGACTCTGGTGGTGATCAACTTCTTAGAAAAGGATGACGAAATTCCTAAGAAGTTCCAGAATTCCCTTGTTCAACTTGGACTTAGCATTATGAAGCCTGCAAATACATGTATAGGTCAACCAGTGCTGCTTACCAGTTTATATGGAAAACAAGAGGTCTACAAAGCCTGGCCTGTATCTGGGTTTCCTGGAGGCAAGTTCAGCCTGAGTGAAATAGCCCAGAAGAACGTGGGTGTCCGAGGTGGCAATGCCATCCACTTCCAGCCTTTGCTGGGTGCTGTGCTGCAGGCCTAGGAAATGGATGTGGCACTCAGTGACAAAAATGTGGATATCAGATGTGAAGAACAACTGGTTGATTGTTTTCTGAGAAAACTAGATGGCAAGATTGTTTTACCAGGCAACTTCCTGTACATTACATTCTATGGATGACTATGCAAGTAACAAGTGCTGCAGGTGAAAGGGGTAGATGGCATGGTATTGTAATGGCTGCGGAGTGACTCTGACACTGACACCCAGGGAGCGGCCTCTGAACAGGCTAGCGTTGGATCTGCCCTTACACCTAAGCTAGCTGGATCCAGACGAGCCCTGGGTCCCATTGTTAGGCAGTATTCCCTGCAAACCAGCAGATGACAGAAAGAGAAATAAAGCTGGTGACATTTTGTTGGATGTCACACACAGTCCTGGTGGCAGCAGTGGGCTTGGGCTCAAGGAAGTCACAGCCCCTGAATGTTGCTTTGTGACTGCGGGACAAGAAAACAAAGACCTTGCCAATGAAGAGAGCCTGCCAAAGTCAGCCAGTCTGGGAGCTAAGTGCAACACTGATACATTTTATTTCATTTCTATAACAACCAGAGTCAATTTTATAAAAATTCATACAAACTTAAAGGAGCAAGAGAACCAATTCAAAGTAACTTATGACATGATAGGAGGCTTGAATGGTCAGCTGAAAGCAATTGGAGAAATAATTGAACTTCCTTTCAAGCAGCTTGAACTTTTCAAGAGTTATAGAATCCCTCTGCCTAGAGGAGTGCTACTCTATGCCCTGCTTCCACCCCACCAATCATGGGAAGACCATGATTGCCAGGGCCATTGCCCATGAGGTTGGGGCCTATATGTGTGTGATAAATGGTCCTGAAATTGTGAGCAAATTCTATGGGGAGACCATAGCACGATTACATCAGATATTTGCTAAAGCCACTCTGTGGCACCCATAAATTATTTTTATTGATGAGCTGGGTGCACTTTGCCCCAAAAGAGAAGGGACTCAGAATGAAGTGGTAAAAAGAGTTGTAGCTTCTCTAACACTGATGGATAGTATTGATTCAGAAGGAAGTGAAGGACAGATGTTAGTCATTGGGGCCACAAATCGCCCTCATGTTTTGAATGCTGCACTCCACCGACCTGGGCAATTCAATAAAGAGATTGAGATTGGAGTTCCTGATGCTCAGGACCTGCTTGATATCCTTCGGAAACTACTTCAAAAGGTGCCCCATGTCCTCACTGAAGCTGAGCTGCTGCAGATGGCAAATGGTGCTCATGGATACATTGGAGCAGACCTGAAATGAAAGCCTTTCTAATGAATCAGGTCTCTGTGCCTTGCAGAGAGTCCTGAAGAAACAGCCTAACCTCCCTGACAGCAAGGTGGCTGGGTTGGTGAAGATCACTCTGAATGATTTCTTGCAGGCGATGAATAAAGTCAGGCCCAGTGCCATGAGGGAGGTTGCAGTTGATGTTCCAAATGTATTGTAGTCAGATGTAGGAGGACTGGAAAATATCAAACTGAAACAGAAACAGGTTGTGGAATGGCCCTTGAAGCACCCGGAGTCTTTCCCCCAAATGCATGCTACCTAAGGGAGTTCTTCTGTACAGGCCAGGCCACCTGGGTGCTCCAAAACAATGATCTCCAAAGCTTTGGCCAATGAAAGTGGACTGAATTTCCTAGCCATAAAGAGGCCTGAATTAATGAATAAGTATGTTTGTGAATCTGAAAGAGCTATTAGAGAGGTCTTCTGCAAAGCAAGAATGGTGTCATCTTCCATTGTTTTCTTTGAACTGGACGCCTTAATGGTTGAAATGGGTAGCTCTTCAGGTGCTGGGAATGTGGCTGACTGTTCTGGCTAAGCTCCTCACAGAAATGGATGGCATTGAGCAGTTAAAGGACATGCCAGTTTTGGCTGCTACTAACCACCCAGATAGGATAGACAAGGCATTGATGCGGCCTGGAAGAATCAATAGAATCATCTAATGTGCCTTTACCAGATGCAACCACAAGGAGGGAAATCTTTAATCTGCAGTTTCACTCTATGCCAATCAGTCAGGATGTTGATCTGAATGAACTCATCCTTCAAACGGACACATATTCAGGAACAGAGGTCATAGCCATCTGCAGAGAGGCTGCCCTGCTGGCACTGGAAGAAGACATGAAAACCAAGTGTACATTAGCAGAAGACATTTTACTCAGGCCCTGAGCACTGTGATGTCCCAAACTCCTGAGTCCCTGATAAGCTTCTGTGAAGACTATCAAGAGAAGAGTGGGCTTCACACACTCTAAAATCATGCATATTCTTGAGGTTGGAAATGCTTCCTAGAGAAAACTGGTTTTGCTTTGAAGTTTTTGTGGAGAATGTTAAATCTTTAAGAAGCGAAATGTCAAGTGTGTTAATTAAGGGTCTGCAGCTCTTGTAGACATTTTAAATTCTGTAGATACAGTGAAAATGTCCATGAAAATCTCTGGACAGGAGTTTAATCCATTTTATCTGGAAATTTGTGCTCAGTTTTAAAATGCAGACTTCCAGCTTTTTGATTTTGGACTTGGTTCCTTCATCCCATGAAATGCTTTCCTTACCTCAGAATCCATTTCAGTGCATCCCTAAATGCCAACCCCATGGGCATCAATTTTATACAAGAACATAAATGATGCATGTAGATGAATGTGTGGTGGAAAGTATTTGCAAATCTTTATTTTTGAAGGCCAGTGAAATGGCCAAATGCACCAGCCAAGCCTATGTGGCCTGGTTGCCAAATACGTGTTGGTTCTCATCATAATTCATACCCGCATTTTTGCTGTAGCCATGCTAACATCTACTTATAGTGAAAAGAAAAAAGAATTGAGTCATTTCTTGCAATGTAATGTTCTTTGAAAATTTAAATGCTGTAAGTAAACCATATGAAGTATTCATGTTTTAACTTGTACACATTTTCAGGTCACCAATAAAGCTTTCAGTTAAAAGATAAAAAAAGGAGATTGATATACTTTATTAACACTGTCATTTATTAGATTTTTCTTCCTTTTGTGTATATGTTAGCACACCAAAATTTAGCATCTTTAACATTGTACAAAATGTTGACTTCACTTATAAGCTGTCTGCACAAGGATTTCAAAGTCTTTTTGATTTAGCTGCATGAACAGTAGCCTATTAAGCCTATCTTTCCTGTATTGTCTTCCAAAATGAATATATGTACATGATGTCACTGAAGAATTCACTTACATTTGTGTTACGGATAATGGAGATGATCATTGTTGATAACCCATATTTGTTTTCTTTATAATGCAATGTCTCCCTTGGGTGGAGTCCTCACTGTTAAATTAAGAGTAATTGATCCAATAATACTCTAGCTCCAGTTCCCTAAGTTGCACTGCAGCTGCTGTGTAGAGGGCATGGTGAGGAGGTCTGGATTTGTGTTTGGTTGGTGTTTGCTTCTCGCTAACCAACTGCCCACCCTCTGCCCCAAATGGGACCCTGTTAATGTTCTAGTAGCAGCCAGAAAGATAGGCTCACCTGAACCCTGCTTGACTGAATGGATTTTTCATTCTTTTTCTTAAATGCCTACGCTTCAGAGGCTATCAACTGCTTAAATGCAGCCATCGACATTTATACAGACATGGTAAGACATTGCCTTGCTTGAGTAGCTGTGGGGTGGACTCCTTGAAATGGTTTAGAGTTGTATTCCCTTTTTTTCTTCGAAGTGGGTTGGCAATAGAATAGGCAAAACAGTAAGGTGACTATGTTTTTTGTCGTTCCCCTCTAGGGAAGGTTTACAATCGCAGCTAAACACCACATTACCATTGCTGAGATTTATGAGACTGAACTTGTAGACATTGAGAAGGTAAGCAATGCATTCACTTCCTCATAAACTTGGTGTGAAGCAGGTAGTTGACTCCAGGGACCCTTCTGTCTTCCAGTGGTGTTGAGTGGAGTAGAGTGATAAATGATATGTGGCTTCTTGTGGAAGTTTTAAGGACCTGGTGGCTAAGGAGTAGATGGGCAGTTTTCCTAGGGTCAGTATCTAAGATGAGAACTAGTTAAGATTTACTTGCTATTTCTGCTCATGTGATTCATGTCAGGAGAATCTCTCTTTTGGGGAGGCCTCTGTGACCCTGTGAAAGAAGCTTAAGTACTGTGAGCATTTGCACACCCTTATCTTCAGGCCTTGACCCTGAGGAAGAAGGTAGGTGAACACCAACTTAGCCATGTGTCTGCTTCTTTTTTTTTTTAATATATTTTATTGATTATGCTATTACAATTGTCCCATTTTCCCCCCCTTCACTCCCCTCTACCCTGCATACCCTCTCCCACCCACATTCCCCCTTGTTTAGTTCATGTCCATGTGTCATACTTACAACTTCTTTAGCTTCTACATTTCCCATACTATTCTTGCCCTCCCCCTGTCTATTTTCTACCTACTGTCTATGCTACTTATTCTCTGTACCTTTTCCCCCTCTCTTCTCCTCCCACTCCCCTGTTGCTAACCCTCCATGTGATCTCTACTTCTGTGGTTCTGTTCCTGTTCTAGCTGTTTGCTTAGTTGGTTTTTGTTTTAGGTGTGGTTGTTAATATCTGTGAGTTTGCTGTCATTTTACTATACATAGTTTTTATCTTCTTTTTCTTAGATAAGTTCCTTTAACATTTTATATAATAAGGGCTTAGTGATGATAAACTCCTTTAACTTGACCTTATCTGAGAAGCACTTTATCTGCCCTTCCATTCTAAATGAAAGCTTTGCTGGATAGAGCAATCTTGGATGTAGGTCCTTGCCTTTCATGACTTAGAATACTTCTTTCCAGCCCCTTCTTGCCTGTAAGGTCTCTTTTGAGCAATCAGCCAACAGTCTGATGGGAACTCCTTTGTAGATAAGTGTCTTCTTATCTCTTGCTGCTTCTAGGATTCTCTCCTTCATTTTAATCTTGGCTAATGTAATTATGATGTGCCTTGGTGTGTTCCTCCTTGGGTCCAATTTCTTTGGGACTCTATGAGCTTCCTGGACTTCCTGGAAGTTTATTTCCTTTGCCAGATTGGGGAAGTTCTCCTTTATTATTTGTTCAAATAAGGTTTCCACTTGTTGCTCTTCCTCTTCCCCTTCTGGTGCCCCTATAATTCGGATGTTGGAATGTTTAAAGATGTCCTGGAGGTTCCTAAGCTTCTCCTCATTTTGCTGAATTCTTGTTTCTTCCTTTTCTGTTTGGTTGGTTGTTTCTTCCTTCTGGTCCACTCCATTGATTTGAGTCCCAGTTTCCTTCCCATTGCTATTGGTTTCCTGTACATTTTCCTTCATTTCACTCATTTCACTTAGCATGGCCTCCATTTTTTCATCTAATTTGCGACCAAATTCAACCAATTCTGTGAGCATCTTGATCACCAGGGCTTTGAACTGTGCATCTGATAGGTTGGCTATCTCCTCATTGCTTAGTTGTACTTTTTCTGAAGCTTTGATCTGTTCTTTCATTTGGGCCATTTTTTTTCTTTTGTCTTGACACACCTGTTACATAGTGAGGGGTGGAGCCGCAGCTGTTCACCGGGGAGGGGCAACCCTCGTCACTGCGTTGTGATGCTGTATGTGGGGGAGGGGTCCGAGTGGGAACAATGGTACTTGTTCTGCTCTCTGCTGGATTTCAGTCCCGCCACTTCCCCCCAGCAAACTGGGCCCTTCTGGTGCTGATTTCTGTGTGGGTGGGTTTGTGTACATTCTAGGACCCTGTGAGTTTGTCCAATGAACTCTCCTGTGAGGCTGGGAGTCTCTCCCAGCACCTCAAACCCCACAGGTGCTTTCAGTTGGTGTCTTGAGGCTTTATTTCCCTGCCCTGGGGCCCTGGGTTGTGTCATCTGTTTTGCTCCCTAGCTTCGCCTGGTTTATCTGTGCACAAATATGGTACCGTCTGGTCCGCCAGCTACCTTGCACGCTGTGCCCCTCCACAATCTGCTGTTTTGCAGGTCCGCCCGCTGCCACCCCGTGCCCAGGATCCACCAGCCATCCCTGTTTTGCTGGGACCCCTCTCCTCTAGGCTCCTGACTCCGCCCCTCCTACCTGTCTGGATGAATTTGTCTATTTTAACTCCTTGGTTGTCGGACTTCCATACAGTTCAATTTTCTGTCAGTACTGGTTGTTTTTTAGTTTCTAAATTTTTGTTATCCTTATTTTGGTTGTGCAAGGAGGCACAGTGTGTCTACCTATGCCTCCATCTTGGCCTCAAGTCTGGCTTTCTAAACAGTAGTTTATAGAGGCATACCTCAGAGATATTGTGGGTTTGGTTCCAGACCACCACTATAAAGTGAAAATCACAGTAAAGTGAGTCACACACTTTGTGGTTTCCCAGTGCCCCTAAAAGCTATGTTTAGACTATACAGCATGTCCTTGTATAACATCATTTGTTTCACGTTGTTCCATTATAACATTGTTGATACTCTTCTGTATGTCACTTGACCTATGGTAAATTTAGTTTCATTGTATGTCATTAAGATAGTAGAACCTATTGACAACATTAAATGAATAGTTACTGAAGTCTGTTAAGTGTGTAATAGCATTATATCTATTAAAAATGTACATACACTAATTAAAAAATATTTTATTGCTAATAAATGTTAACCACGATCTAAGCCTTCAGTGAGCCCTAATCTATTTGCTGGTGGAAGATGTTGCTTTGATGTTGATAAAAATTTAGTATCAGTGAAATGCAGTAAAAACAAGGCATGCCTGTAATAGCAGAAGAAAAGGGGAAGGAGGAAATGCTTATTGAGCATCTCCTGTTTTCCAGGTTTTGTCCTTGGTGGCATGTTGTGAATTTTACCACATTTCAGCTTTATAACACTAATGCCCCTTTATAGCTGTGGAAACTAGGACTCAAAATGATTACACTGCCTAGGATCATTGAGGTTGGAATCAGTGGAACTGATGCAAAAGTGGCCCCACTCTCCTGTCTCTTACTATTAGGGGATGTCCAGCAGGACTGGAGAGGAAAACACATTTGCCAGACTTCAGAGGCTGCCTCAACTCAGACTGAGACAAATGTTTATGTAAAACTGTCCTCCTGAGTACTGTGGAAGACAACAGGTGTGAATCAGAAAGAGAAACAGTAGTGGAGATCATCTCTATTTGCTGTCAGTCTAATGAACACTAAGCATGCTGGGAGATTGCAGTTGCATCCTATCTCAATGGTCATGGCACTCCCTGTGCCTGCCACAGCATTGGGCAGTTGTCACTTTTCCTCTTCTTTATTTTACTTCTTTTCCTTGGCTTCTAGAATCCATCCCCTACCTGGTGCTCTGGCCACCTCACTGAGTGCTCTCTTCCTGACTCCTTAACCTGTTCCTTTTCTTCTCCTTACCCTATAGTGTGAAGTGTTCTGGAGTTGGATTGCTGTCTTCTCTCAGTCTGCATTTGCTCCCTTAGTACCTCTCTCTGTAGTCAGCATTACAACTTTAAGCATTGTCTGTATCCCAGTGACTTGCAAAGCTCTCTGCAGCCTGGACCTCTTTTTGAACTTTAGATTCCTATGTCCCTGTTTCTGCCAGACTCTCTACTTGAGTCTCATACCAAGCATGTCTGAGACTGAATTCTGATCTTGGCCTCTCTCCCACCCTGATATTCCCCTCCAAACCTCAGGCATACTTGCCTTTTCTCTTTCTCCACATCCAACATGTGAGCAATTCCTGTGGGCACTGTTCTCAAAACTCCCAAGTGTCAGCACTTCTCACTGCCTTTATTGAGGTGGACTCAGTCTTGAGAGGATGGGCAATTGTGTATCATCTTGCTAGCTGAGGCTCCTGCATCAGCTCCTTGTCCACACTGGTCAGAAGAGCTCTCTAGAGGAAGAAGCCTGAAGTGCTGTGTGCCACTTCTGCTGCTGGGGCCTGGTCTCAGGCAACCACTTCACCACACAGGTTTCCTTAAAATTGAAGGCAAATAAAATGATTTATGTGTACTATTGTTTGCTTTCTTTTTTTTTTTAAATGATGATTTTCCATGGCAACTTCTGAAATGCCCCCCATTACTATTCATAGTATTCCTGCCATTCTGTGAGTTGGCCAATAGGTGGCATCTTATTTTCATTGATGTGTTCTTTTAAAAGCAATTAAGACTATCTATGACTCAACAGAGTTAGCTTGTCATGTTCATCGATGTTTGGCCTCCTGTGTTTAGAAACATCATTACCTTCAAGTCCCTGGTTGGACTCATCAGATTTTGGTTGGTGGTGTGTGAAGTTGAAGTTTGAAAAAATGTTACACAAGGTATTTTATGTTTGATTTGTTACAAAGGAATTTCTTCCCTTTTATTACTTGCCTCTATATGTTCTCTGATTCATTCATAGATTTTAGCTAGTGAACAATGAAGTGTGAAGCTTCATTAAATAACATTACTACTTTGACTTCACGAAGTAAAACATTGAACCAAATAATAAATGGGTCCTTTTGAAAAAAAAAAAAAAAGCCTGTATTTATTTAATTATTTTTAGATACAGGGGAAGGAAGAGAGACAGGAAAAGGTGCAACAGTGTGTGAGAGAAACATCGGATCAATTGCCTTTCACATGCTCCCAACTGGGGACCTGGCCCACAACCCAGCATATGCCCTGACTGGAAATTCAACCAACAACGGTTGGGAAGCTTTTGGTTCGCAAGCTGGCTCTCAATCCACTGAAACACACCAGCAAGGGCAAATGGGCCTTTTTTAAGTGATCCAGAGGAATTATGACTCATTTCTGTTTTTTAATTATATTTTATTGATTATGCTATTACAGTTGTCCCATTTTTTTCTCCCCTTTATTCCCCTCCGCCATGTATCCCCCTCCCACCATCATTCCCCAACCTTAGTTCATGCCCATGGGCCATACATATAAGTTCTTTGGCTTCTCCATTTCCTATACTATTCTTAACCTACCCCTATTTATGTTTTTTCCCTGTATCATTTCCCCCATTCTACCCTGTCCCCTTCTCTGCTGATAACCCTCCATGTGATCTCTATTTCTGTGATTCTGTTCCTGTTCTAGCTGTTTGCTTAGTTGGTTTTTGTTTTCATTTTTTTAGGTTCGCTTGTTGATAGTTGTGAGTTTGTTGTCATTTTACCATTCATATTTTTTATCTTCTTTTTCTTAGATAAGTCCCTTTAACATTTCATATAACAAGGACTTGTGATGATGAATTCCTTTAACTTGACCTTATCTGAGAAGCATTTTATCTGCCCTTCCACTCTAAATGGTAGCTTTACTGCATAGAATAATCTTGGATGTAGATCCTTGCCTTTCATGGCTTGGAATACTTCTTTCCAGCCCCTTCTTGCCTGCAAGGTTTCTTTTGAGAAATCAGCTAGTAGTCTTATGAGAACTCCTTTGTAGGTAACTGTCTCCTTTTCTCTTGCAGCTTTTAAGATTCTTTCCTTCTCTTTATTCTTGGATAGTGTAATTATGATATGCCTTAGTGTGTCCAACTTCTCTGGGACTCTCTGAGTTTCCTGGACTTCCTGGAAGTCTATTTTCTTTGCCAGATTGGGGAAGCTGTTATTATTTTTTCAAATACACTTTCAATTTCTTGCTCTTCCTCCTCTCCTTCTGGCACCCCTCTGATTCAGATGATGGAACGTTTAAAGTTGTCCCAGAGGTTCCTAAGCCTCTCCTTATTTTTTTGAATTCTTATTTTTTCATTCTGTTCTGGTTGAATGTTTCTTTCTTCCTTCTGGTCCACACTGTTGATTTGAATCCTGGTGTCCTTCCTGTCACTGTTGGTTCCCTGTACATTTTCCTTTATTTCACTTAGCTTATTTTCATCTGATTTGCGACCATATTCAACCAATTCTGTGAGTATCTTGATTACCAGTGTTTTGAACTGTGCCTCTGATAGGTTGCTATCCCTTCATTGCTTAGTTGTATTTTTTCTGGAGTTTTGATATATTCTTTCATTTGGGCCATTTTTTGGTCTTGGCATGTCTGTTACAGAGTAGGGGGCAGGGCCTTAGGTGTTCACCAGGGCGGGGCAACCCACATCACTGTGTTGTGATGCTGTATGTAGGGGAGGGGTTCGAGAGGGAACAATGCTGGTTGCTTAGCTGTCTGCAGGCTTTTAGTCACTTCTCCTGATACCCACAAGCAGATTGGGTCTTTGTGGTGCTAATCTCCAGGTGGGTGGGTGTATGTACATTTAGTACCTTGTGGGTCTTTCCAACAAACTCTCCTGTGAGGCTTGGAGTTTCTCTTGCCTCCACAATCCCCACAGGTTTTTACTGGCAGAGGTTTTGAGGCTTTCTTTCCCCACGCTGGAACACTGGGTTGTGCAATCTGTCTTGCTTCCCAGTTGTTCCTCCCAGTTATCTGCACACCAAAGTGTGACCACCTGGTCCACCAACCACTGCCTTGCCCACCTGGTCCTCCAGCCACAGCCTTGCCATGTATCCTCTCTGCCCAGCTACCTGTCTCCACCCTTCCTACCAGTTTGAATGAATGTTTCTTTTTTAACTCCTTGGTTGTCGGACTTTCCATACAGATCAATTTTTCTGGCAGTTCTTATTTTTTGTTTGTAAATTTGTTGTTTTCCTTCTTTCGGTTTTATGAGAAGGCAAAGTGTATCTACCTATGCCTCCATCTTGGCTAGAAGTCCACAAGTCTCCTGTTTTGTTTCGGGGTTTTTTGCCAGTACCATGCTGTTTTGATTACTGTGGCCTTGTAGTTTAGTTGATATTAGGTAGTGTGACTTCTCCAACTTCGTTCTTTTTTCTCATGATTGCTGTTGCTATTTGGGGCCTTTTGTGATTCCATGTAAATTTTTGAAATATTTGTTCTATTTCTGTGAAATATATCATCAGTATCTTGATAGGAATTGCATTGAATCTATAGACTGCTTTGGATAGTATGGGCATTTTAATGATGTTAATTCTTCCTATTCATGTGCAAGGTATGTGCTGCACTTATTTGTATGTTCTTCAGTGTCTTATAATTTTATAAGTACAGGTCTTCTACATCCTTGGTTAGATTTATTCCTAGGTATTTTATTGTTTTTGAAGCAATTATGAATGGGATTGTTTTCTTAATTTCCCTTTCTTATAGTTTATTATTGACATATAAAATTGCAGTTCATTTCTGGATATTAATTTTTTATCCCACTAGTTTACAGAATACATTTATCAGTTCTAGTAGTTTTTAGGAGGAATCTTTAGGATTATCTGTATACAGTATCATGTCATCAGCAAATAATGAGTTTTACTTTTTCTTTTCTAGTATGGATGCCTTTTATTTCTTTTTGTTTGATTGCTATGGCTAGGACTTCCAGTACTATGCTAAGTAACAGGGGCAAAAGCAGACATCCCTGTCCTGTTTCAGATCTTAAGAGGAACACTTTTAGTTTTTGCTTCTTGAGTCTGATGTTGGCAGTGGGTTTGTCATATATGTCCTGTATTATGTTTCGGTATGCTCCCTGTATTCCCATTTTGCTGAGAGTTTCTGTCATAAGTGTTTGGTGGATTTTATTAAATGCTTTTTCTGCACCTATTGATACGATTATGTGGTTTTAATCCTTCATTTTATTTATGTGGTATCTCATGTTTATTGATTTGCAGATATTGTACCAACTTTGCATCCCTGGAAAAAATCCCACTTGATCATGGTGTATGATCTTTTTGATGTATTGCTGTTTTCAGTTTGCTAATATTTTGGGGGGGATTTTAACATCAGTGTTCATCAGGGATATCGGCCTATAATTTTCTTTCCTTGTAGTGTCTATGTCTGGTTTTGGAATTAGGGTAATGCTGGCCCTGTAATTTGAACTTAGGAGTGTTCCTTCCTCTTGAATTTTTTGAAATAGTTTGAGAAGAAGAGGTATTAGATCTCTGAGTGTTTGATAAAATTCACCTGTGAAGCTATCCAGTCCAGGGCTATTTTTTGTTAGTTTTTTTATTATGGCTTCAGTTTCACTAGTTTTAATTTGTCTATTCAAATTCTTTGATTCTTCCTAATTTAGTTTTGGAAGATTGTGTGTTTCTAAGAATTTATCCATTTTGTCCAGATTGTCCAATTTATTGAGAAATAGTTCATAATATTTTCTTACAACCCTTTATATTTCTTTGGTGTCAATTGTTACTTCTCTTTAATTTATGTTTCTGTTTATTTGCTCCTCTCTTTTCTTGATGAGTCTAGTTAAAGGTTTGTCAGTCCAGTTTATCTTTTCAGAGGACCAATTGTTGGAATTAGTGGTCTTCTGTATTGTTCTTTTAGACTCTATTTTGTTTATTCCTTCTCTGATCTTTATAATTTTCTTCCTTCTATGCACTTTGGGCTTTGTTTGTTGTTCTTTTTTGAGTTTTCTTTAAATGTAAAGTTACATTGTGTATTTGAGCTTTTTCTTGTTTCTTGAGATAGGACTGTAATGATAAGAATTTCCCTCTTTGGACTGCTTTCCCTTTGTTCCACAGACTTTGGTGGTTATGTACTCATTTTCATTTGTTTCAAGGAATGTTCTGACTTCCTAGTTGATCTCATTGTTAACCCATTCATTGTTCAGTAATGTGTTATTTAGCTTTCATATCTTTGTGTGTTTTTTTTTTTGTTTTCTTTTTGTGATTTCTAGCTTAATAGCATATGGTCAGAGAAGATGCCTGATATATGTCTTCTTAAATTTATTGAGACTTGTTTTGTGTCCTCACTAGTGGTCTCTTTTAGAAAACTTTCCATGTGCATTTGACAAGAATGTATATTCTGCTGCTTTGGGGTGAAATGCTCTGAAGATAATCAATTAAATCCATTTGATATATTATAGTGTGTCATTTAAAGTTGTCATCTCGTTGTTGGTTTTCTCTTCATTGAGTTCAGTGGGGTGTTAAAATTTCCTATTATGACTATTTCTGCCAGTCTCCCCTTTTATGTCCATGAAGATTTGCTTTATATATTTATGAGTTCTATGTTTGGTGCATAAATGTTTACTAGAGTTAATATCGTCTTGTTGGATTATTCCCTTTATCATTTTGTAGTATCCTAAAGAGATTATCTTTGATTAATCATAAATTCAGTGAAAAACTTTCCTGGGCATTCCAAAGTAATCAAAGTATTATCAATAGTTTAATAGAGGGCTTTCATCTGAAATGCAGTTTACATTCATTTTCGAAGTATTTATTGAGTACTTACAGTGTAATAGTCATTATGACAGGCTTAGTGACATAATAGTGAGCAAAACTATCATGGGACCTGTCTTCACAGAGCTTATATTTTAATGTGAGAAGATGCACATTAATCATGTAATCCCACATTTGTATGTGTGTAACAGCTCTGACATGTGCATCAAAGGAATATATTCTACCAGATGTCTTCTGGATCTGTCTATACAGTTGTAGAAAGATGACTATAATGTACCTGTTCTTTTATGGCTTTAATATTTCATAAAGAACTTTCTATATTGAATTTTCTATGTGTTACTTTTAATAATAGCATAGTAGCCCATTATGTTTACTTAAATTGTTTCCAGTTTTTCTCCTATAATAAACAATGCTGAGAAAATCTGTGGGTGGAGAGGGTACATTATTTGGGGAGGGCATATTATTTGGGTAGGCTAAGTGGCTGAAACTAATAGACCCAAAACATATTCATTCAAACACAGAAGTGTCTGTTTTTCACAAAACTTCCATTTTTGTCAAAAACTGCAGTCTAGTCAAGGCTGATACTGGCTCTGCCCTTTTCAATCAGTGGCTCTTCATTCTTTGTTATTGCCATTATCACCTGCAGGAAAGGGACCTTTGTTTTATGAGCCAGGTCTGTTTGCTTCCAGTTAGTTCTCTATGTCTGTAACTATACCCAAGTGGTTTCCTAATACAGTTCCCTAGCCTGTTATTGGGTTGGCAAAAACTCCATTTAGTTTTTTCTGTAAAATAAAAGACATAGTTTTTCATTTTCACCAATAACTTTGTTGATGGATATTTTGAGTATGCCGGTTATCTCCCACTATAGGCTTCTAAGTGGATAGGCCAAAGTGGTTGCTAAACATCTTCCAATGCATAAGGCAGTCCCATAGCTAAGAATTATTTGGCCAAAATGTCAATAGTAACAAGAAATTTCGCAAACCACTTTTGACATGTTTGATCAGTCACAGCACATTCTTCATACACTGCATGAATCTTTTTTTGTTTCAGTTGCTTTTTTAACTTTTTTTGAAATAGTAAAGCATAATACGCTGACAATGTTGTGTATCTTCTTTCATCTTCAGTATTAAAATGGATGCACAGAACTTCACTAATTTTGTTTTTTTTAAATGCATGCTGATATGACAGCTGTCACAATACAATCTAACAAAATTGTTTCAAATGAAGTTAAAGACAACTAAGCACTACTAGAACCATTGTGTGGAAAAAACTAAACAAACTTTTTGACCAACTCAATGTGGGTCCAGCAGAAGTAAGACCTGTTTGAGTGTGGTTTGGTAGGGTAATAATATGAGTGTAATAATTTATAGTTTTAATTTGAACATTTCACCTAAAATGTTTTATGGTATGCTTGAGTGTGAGTTACAGAGCTCCATGGTTATGATTTTGTAATAAAAGATTTTATTATATAATAAAAAGGGGTGTTATTTATGCTGGACCTTGCATTTATTTTTTTTCCCCTGTCTTTAGGCTTCTCTTAACTCATTAGGGCTACTTTGAAGTCATTGAACTGATGGGCAGCACCTGTAATATGATTTTCACATAGGTTTCTTTTGGGTTTACTGGAAAAACCTTGAATTATAATCTACAAACCAACCAGCTGTTTTTGTGTGTCTGAAAGCTAAGAATGGTTTTCACATTTTTTTAATCATTGAGGGGAAAAGCATTCATGACATAAAAATTAAATGAAATTGAAATTTTGTTGTCTATGAATAAGGTTTATTTGCATATGGGAGCACTTGTTCATTTATGTGTCATTTGTGGCTACAGTTGTGCTACCACAGGAGAGATCAATAGTAAAAACAGAATGTATTGTTTATAAAGTCTAAAATATTTATTATCTGGACTGTTACAGAAAAGTTTTCCAGACCCATCATTTAAAACATTGTTCAAACTTACCTCTTGCTATTAGGGGTATTGGCCTTTCCAATCTTACAAGGCCCTATCTCTGCACTTTGTATGTTTCCTTTCATAATTGCCTACCAAATAGCTAATTGCTTATGTTATTTTTTTCTTATAAAACCTTGCTGAAAATAGCAGTACACACTGTCATTTGGCTTTTCCCATAGATTTTATTTCCACAGAGTTTCCAGCTCCAATAGGCATGTGTTTTGCCTTCTTCGTTGTCACATGCTTGATTTTACTAAGTCTTATGCCACAGTAGGACAATAGCTTCTAGCTTTCAAGCCTGCAACCTCTGTTTCCTCTCCACATCACTGTTTATTCAGCACCACACATTTTAGATTTCAAACAACACCTTTATTTTAGATGACACTTATGTTATTAGTGAAGATAGTCTGCTGCTTTAGCAAGCCATAAATCTAAATCTAATAGAGCTCTACATATCTCAAAATTAATAATCCAGTGTAGCTGTTCTGGGTTTGGCAGTGGTGGGAACAAGGAGTTTGGGGTGCATTCTGCCCTTTGTAATTATTTAGGATCTGGGAAGGCAAGTTCTGCCTTCTAACTTTTGGCTTCCATTGTTACACTAGACTGGCCATTGACATTCTAGCTCATGAGAAAAGGAAAAGACCTAGCAAAGGATGCAAAGTCTGGTGTATGGACCAAGTCTGGAAGTAGTTTACAGCATGTCTATTTATATTCCATTGGAAAGAATAGGTCTCATAGCTACCCTAACCTGAGTATAGGCTGGGAAGATAGTGAAGCTGGGTTTGTCACTGGGGAAGGGGAGAAGAGATTTTGATGGACAGCAAGCATTCTGCCACCAGGCTTCCAGAGCTGCATGTATTTTTGTGTTCCCTAAATAAAATAGCCTAAATTGTGAAGGGTTTACTGTTGAGATAGGTTTATTTATAAGAAAAATAACTATACAAGTGTAATTTTTAAATGCAACTCTTTAAACAAGTTTAAACAAGCTTGAATAACATATGTGTGTCTTTTCAGGCTATCGCACATTATGAACAATCAGCTGATTATTACAAAGGAGAAGAATCCAATAGGTAAGTATGGGTTTTTGTCAAGTGTGATAAGAGATGGATCTTCCCAGCCAGGATGGAGGCGGAGGTAGACACACTGCCTCCTCACACAACCAAAAGAAGGACAACAAATTTAAAAACAAAAAACACCAGAACTGACAGAAAATCAAACTGTATGGAAGTCCGACAACCAAGGAGTTAAAGAAGAAACATTCATCCAGACCAGTAAGAAGGGCAGAGATGGGCAGCCGGGTGGAAAGGACTTGCAGCAAGGGGGTGGCTGGCAGGCAAGGCAGTGGCTGGCTGACTGGCGAGGCAGCAGATTGCCGACTGGGCAGTCCCACATTTGAGTGCAGATAAACCGGGAGGAACGACTGGGGAGTGAGACAGACTGCAAAACCCAGAGTTCCAGCATGGGGAAATAAAACCTCAAACCTCTGACTGAAAACACCTGTGGGGCCTAAGGCAGCAGGAGAAACTCCCAGCCTCACAGGAGAGTTCATTGGAGAGACCAACAAGGGGTCCTAGAACATACACAAACCTACCCATCCAGGAAACAGATAAAGGAAATAGACTTCCAAGAAGTCTGGGAAGCTCAGAGAATCCCAAAGAAGTTGGACACACCAAGGCACATCATCATTACACTATCCAAGAATAAAGAGAAGGAAAGAATCTTAAAAGCAGCAAGAGAAAAGGAGACAGTTACCTACAAAGGAGTTCTCATAAGACTGTCAGCTGATTTCTCAAAAGAAACCTTGCAGGCAAGACGGGGCTGGAAAGAAGTATTCCAAGTCATGAAAGGCAAGGATCTACATCCAAGGTTATTCTGTGCAGTAAAGCTACCATTTAGAATGGAAGGGCAGATAAAATGCTTCCCAGATAAGGTCAAGTTAAAGGAGTTCATCATCACAAGCCCTTATTATAGGAAATGTTAAGAGGTGTTATCTAAGAAAAAGAAGATAAAAAATATGAACAGTAAAATGACAACAAACTCACAGTTATTAACAACTGGACCTAAAACAAAAACTAAGCAAACAAGTAAAACAGGAACAGAACCACAGAAATGGAGATCACATGGAGGGTTATCAGCAGGGGAGTGGGTGGGGATAGAGGGGGAAAAAGTACAGAGAATAAGTAGCATAAATGGTATAGGTAGAAGATAGACAGGGGTAGGTTAAGAATAATATAGGAAATATAGAAGTCAAAAAACTTATATGTAGGACCCATGGACATGAACCAAGGGGGGTAATGCAGGTGGGAGTGGGTGCACAATGTGGAAATGAATGAAGGGAAGGAAATGGGACTAAAAAAGACAGATCTTCACCATACTCTGTGAACGTATTGTACTGTACCAAATGAAGGTGCACTGAGATATCTTTTTATTTCTCTATCAGCTTGTTACTTAACTCTACTCTGGTTCTTGATTTCAGTTCAGCTAACAAGTGTCTGCTGAAGGTGGCAGCATACGCTGCCCAGCTTGAGCAATACCAGAAAGCCATTGAAATCTATGAGCAGGTGAGGTTACTGTTCTCTCTTCAACTTCTGGTAGAATTTACTCTGAATATTTTTTTAAATTAAACTTTTAATTTTCTTATTGAGATATAATTCATACATTATATAATTTATCCTTTTAATGAGTACTGTGTGTGTGGTGTTTAGTATATTCACAAAGGTATACTCATTGCCATTACCTAATTCCAAAACATCATCCTAAAAAGAAACCTCATTGTTTCCTCCTCTCAGTCCTTGGGAACCACCATCTGTTGTCTTTCTAAATGTATTTGCTGATTCTAGGTCTTTAACATATATGGAGTCATATACTATATGGCCTTTTGTGACTGGCTTCTTTCACTTAGCTTTTTTCCCCCCAGGTTCACTTATGCTATAACATGTATTGATACTTCATCCATTTTCATAGCTGAGTAATATTCCAGTTTATCCATTTATTATTTAATGGAAATTTGGGTTGTTTTCACTGTGGTGCTATTATAAATCCTTGCTGCTATGAACACTTGTGTCCAAGTTTTTGTTGGGGGTATGTTTGCAGTTCTCTTAGGTATATACCTGGGATTGGGATATTGCTGGGTCATATGATAAGTTCATTTTTAACTTTTTGGGGAACTGCCAGATTGTTTTCCACAGTTGCCATACCATTTCACCATCCTACCAGCAATGTACAAGGGTTCCAGTTTCTCCACAGTCTCACTAATAGTTCTTGCTTTATGTTTGTTTGTTTGTTTGTTTAATAATAACCACCCTAATGAATGTGAAGCACTATCTCATATTTTTTATTTTCATTTCCCTAATGATTAGTGATATTGAGTATCTTTTCATGTGATTATTGGACGTTCATACGCAAATTTCTTTTTTTGGTATTGAGTTTTAGGAGTTCTTTATATATTCTGGATATTAATCCCTTATCAGATAAGTGATTTGCAAATGTTGTCTCCCATTCTGTGGGTTGGCCTTTTACTCTGTTATTAGTATCCTTTGATGACAAAGTTTTAAATTTGTATTGAGTCCAATTTTTCTATTTTTTCTTTCTTGCTTGTGTTTTTCATGTTGTATCCAAGAAGTTATTAAGCCCAAGGTTATTAAGCTTTTCCTCTATGTTTTGTTCTTTGAGTTTTATAGTTTTAGCTCTTAGGTTTAGAATTTTGATCCACGTTGACTTAATGTTTTACATATGGTGTTAGCTGAAAATTCAACTGCATTCTTTTTTGCCTGTAGACTTTCAGTGCTCCCACTCCTACTTGTTGAATACACTTTCCTTTTGCCATCGAATGGTCTTGGTACCCTGTTGAAAATTATTTGACCAATATGCAAAAGTTTATTTCTGGGCTCTCTGTTCTAATCTGTTGATCTATATGTCCATCTACATGCCATTATCACACTGTTTGATTACTGTAGCTTTGTAGTAAATTCTGAAATCAGGACATGTGAGTCTTCCAATTTCTTTTTAAAGATTGCTTTGGCCATTTGGGGTTTTTGCATTTCCATATGAATTTTAGGATCAGTTGTCAGTATCTGCTGAGAAACCAGCTGTGATTTAATGGGGATTGCATTGAATCTGTAGACCAATTTGGAAAGTATTGTCATCTTAACATTAAGTCTTACAATCTGTGAACATAAGATGACTTTCCACTTATTATATCTTTAATTTTGTTCAATATTTTATAGTTTTCAGTGTGCAAGTCTTATCCTTCTTTGGTTGAATATACCTCTAAGTATTTTATTCTTTTGATGCTATTATAAATGGGAGTTTGTTTCCTTTTCAGATTGTTAATTGCTAGTTTCATACACTGAAACATGCTGGACTTGTTTATTAGCTCCAGTGTTTGCTTTGTGGATTCGTTAGGATTTTTTAATATACAAAATAACGTCATCTTCCAATAGCAACAGTTTTACTACTTTTTCTCCATCTGAATGCCCTTTACTTCATTTTTTTGTCACTTGTCCTATAACTTCCAGTACAATGTTAAATAGAAGTAGCAAGGGCAAACATCCTTTTCTTGTTCACATCTTAGGAGGAAAACTTTTAGACTTTCACCATTAAGTATGATGTTAGCTGTGGGTTTTTTAATAGATGCCCTTTATTAGTTTGAGGAAGTTCCCTTTTCTTTCTAGTTTAACTATTTTTATCATCAAAAGGTATTGTATTTTGTCAAGTGCTTTTTCTGTATCTGTTGAGAGGATTGTAAAGTTTTTATCTTTTAATTCTATTAAGATGCTATATTTCATTGATTTTCATATGTTGAACCAACTTTACATTTCTGGAACAAATCATAATTGGTCATTGTAAAGTTTAGGGGTCTCCAAGAACACTTGCAGGTTTGATAATTCCCTAGGACTCATAGAACTCAACGAAAGCTGTTATAGTTATTCTTTATTATAAAAAGTATACAGATGGAAATCAGCTAAAGTAAGATCTGTCATAGGGCAGGATCCAGGAGGGTTCCAAGTGTGGAACTTCTTATTGTCCTCCCTGGTAGGGTTGTACAAATAGCACTAACTTTGTTTAACAATATGTGAAAATATGCATGGAGTGTTGTCAACAACGGAAGCTCGCCTGAATGTAGTGTCTAAAGTTTTATTGGGGCTCAGTCATGTAGATGTGGTTGACCATCCCTGTGGCTGACTATATTCTTCAATCCCTCCACAGGGTGTGTTGAACTACACTGCCTAAGCCCCCCAGTAAAAAACAAAACAAAACACTCTTACTAGGCAGGGCATTTCAAGGGCTTAAGAGATTACCTACCAGGAGTCATGGGCAAAGGCCAGACTTCACTGTAGACAAAATCCTTAACTTATGTAATTCTTTTCATAAGTTGCTGGAATTAATTTGCTAGTATTCTGTTGAGTATTTTGCATTTATATTCATAAAGGGATACTGACCTTTAATTTTGTTTTCTTGTGATATGTTTGGTTTTGGTAGTAAGGTAATACCTCATGGAATGAGTTAGGAAGTATTCCCATTTCTTCTATTTTTTTGGAAGAGTTCGTGAAAAATTAGTATTCATTCTTTGAACACTTGATAGAATTCAGTTATTTTCTCTATTGTTTTTTTCTGCTTTCCAGTTAATTGGTTGTCACAGTTACTTTTATTATTTCTGTCCTCCCAGGCTTTTGGATTTATTTTGCTTTTTTTGGTAGCAAGTTAAAGTGGGGACTTGGCTTACTGATTTTCTTCTTTGTGTGCACACAATTTTAGTTCTTTCAGTTTCCCTCTTAGGACTTTCGGCTATGTCTCACTGTTATATTGTTCTATTTTTTTAAATTCATTTCATTGTATTTATTGATTTTCATGGCTTATTTAGAAGTGTTTTGTTTAATTTACAAGTGTTTGGAGATTTTCCTGTTATCTTTCTGTTGCTGACTTCTAGTTTGACCCATTGTTTCTGGAGAACATACTCTATTTGTTGCGGTTGGTTTTATAGCCCAGAATATGGGTCTTTCTTGGAATATGTTCTGTAGTTCTGCTCTCCTGGGTGACATGTTCTATGAATGTTGATTACATTATCTTTGTTGATGTTGTTGAGTTCTATATACTTTTCAGTTTTCTTTCTAGATCTATCCATTATTGAGCTTGGAATGTAGAAGTCTCCAACTATAATTATGGTTGGGTCTATCTCTCCTTTCATTTCTGTCAGTCCTTGCTTCACAGATTTTTGTGACTCCGTTGCTTGCTACATACATATTTAGAATTGCTATGTCTTCTTGGTGGGTTTACCCTTTTATCATTATACAGGGTGGGGCAAAGTGGGTTTACAGTTGTACATATGGAAAAATAACACAATTAATAAATAACAAGACAAGAGTAAACTCTGTGTTTTGCGTACTCACAACTCCAAACCTACTTTTGCCCACCCTGTATAATGTTATTCTCTGGTAGTTTTCTTTGCTCTGAACTCTACTTTTTTGATAATAATATAGTTTCTGCTTTCTTTTGATTGTTTTATATATCTTTTTTGCACTCTTTTCTTTCATCCTGCCCATATCATTATAATTGAAGTGAGTGTCTTATGGACAGCATGTTGTTAGGTCATGCTTTTTAATTCAGTTTGCCAGCTGGCATACTTAGACCACATTTATTGTAATTATTGCTCTATTAGGGCTTGCATTTTCCATTTTACATGTTGTTTTGTATTTATGGTGATTTCCATTGCTGTTTTCTGTTTTCATGCTGTCCGGTGAGTGACTTATCTGTAGTGTTTTTGAATATATCTTTGAATGGCTTTTGTAGTGATTGCTCTAGTTGTTATATTTATATAATTTATCATAGGCTATTGGTATCTTCATTTTGTCAGTTCCAGTGAAATGCAGAAATCTTACCTTACTTTTTACTTTCTTCCTCTTTACTTGCTTGGTTCAGTATATAATTGTCTTATTTTCTTTACATACATTTAGAACCACATTAGTTAGTGTTATAATTTTTGCTTCAACCATCGAACATAATTTAGAAAACTTAAGAGAAGAAAAGTTCGTTGTATTCACCCACATTTTATTAGCTGTGTGCTTCCTTTCTGATGATTTGAGATTCCTTCCTTTATTGTTTCCTGTCTGTTTAAAGAATATCCTTTTGCCATTCTTTTAGGATAGGTATATTGACAACATATTCTTTTTGTTTTCCTTCATCTGGGAATGTTTTGATTTCCTTTTCATTCCTGAAGCATATTTTCCCTGGGTATACAATTCTGGGTTGATGGTTTGTTTGTATTAGTACTTGAAAAAGGGCAATTTATGGCCTTTGTGGTTTCTGATGAGAAAATTGGCTGTCATTCATGTTGCTTTTCTCCTGTAAGGGGATGTCTTTCTCTGCTTTCAATTTTTTTCTTTTTCTTCAGTTTTCAGAAGTTTATGTGCTTTGGCATGGGTAGATTTGCTCTTATCCTATTTGGGTTTCACTAAACTTCTTGAAGCTGTAGGCTTTTGTTTCTTGCCAAATTTGAAAGTTTTTAGCCATTATTTCTTCGAGTACAGTTTTAGCTGCTCTCTTTTTCTCCTCCCCTTCCAAGACTTAGAGGACCCCAGTGTTAGTTGCATAAGTCCCTTATGCTCTATTTATTTATTTTTTTCAATTTGTCTTCTCTCTGTTGTTCAGACTCAGTAATTTCTAATGTTCTGTGTTCTGTCATCAGTTTGTTGATTCTTTCCTCTCTCCCATTCATCTGCTGCTCTTGAGCCCATCCACTTTTTATGTGGGTTTTGTATTTTTTGGTTCTAAAATTTCCATTTGGTTCTTTTTATGTCTTCTGGGATTTTTTTTGCAGTGGATTTCTTTTAATTTGTTGATTTTTAAAAAATTTTGAAGTGTTTTTGTATTGCTATTTTGAAGCATTTTTCTGAGGGCTCCTTCAAAACCATTGTTAGATAATTCTAACATTTCTGTCAATCTCAGAGCTGTCATCTGTGGGTTGCCTTTTTTTATTCAGCTTAAGATCTTTCTCTTTTTTGGTACTGTGAGTAAGTTTCAATAGAATACTGAACATTTTCACATTATTTTATGAGACTGGGTATTACTTAAACCTTCTCTGTTGGTGGGTTTTCTGTAACACTGCTCTGGCTGGGAAAGTATGTCATCTCATTACTGCCAGGTAGAGGTAAGTTCAAGCTCCCCACTGGCCTTCATTGACATCTGGGGCGTGGTCCTCATTTTGTTCCAGCTCCTGCTTACCCTCCACCATCTCTATGCTGGGGTTGTTCTTGCTTCTGCCAAGTGATGGAACACTCTTTAAACCTCTACTGGGCCTCCTCTGAAACCAGCTGGGAGATAAGAACATCTGGCTCCTGCTAGATGGAGGTAGAACCAGGTTCCTCATGTGGTCTCCACTACCTGAACCACAGGGGTGGAGAGTGGGCTCATTACTAGCTGGCAGGGATGAAGGATTAGCTCCCCTTTTGGCTTTCTCTGAAGCCACCTTGGAAGGCATGTTGAGCTCCTCTTCGCAGACTTGATAAGATGGACACCTTGGTTTCCTCCTTGGCCTTTGATAATGTGAGTGGGGGTAGAGCCACCGTTTTCTTATGGTGTTTGGCTGTAGTAGAGCAGTATTAACATTTTCTATCTTGCTAAGCTGCCTCTTTGCTAGTCCTTTTGGTTAGAGACAGCAGACTCTTTGTCTATTCTCTTTTTTCCCCCTTGTTCCCTGGCTTTTATTGGTGACTGGCTTTCTCTATAAAAAGTCAAGGGTACATGAAAGAAAAAGAAAACCCAGGGAACTCACTGTCATGTTTTCCCTTGTGTCTCAGGATCCCTATCAGTCTGCTCTTTTCTCTTCACCTTTCAGTCTTAGATTTGTTTTATATAAAATAACTGGGCTTTCAGTTGTACTTAGGAAAGATAGAGGAAGATAGAAGTTCCATCTTCCTGCAAGTAGAAGTCTTCTGAGTCATTTTCAATAGGTCAATACTTAATTAAATATTTTTTCTTCTAATAAAATTTTCTAGTTTGTGATACTGTATTAAAAGAATTTATTTCATAGTTAAACTAACTTATATAAGATACAGAAGTATTTTCTTAAGCTAGTGGATGAGAATCAGTATGCCTAATATAAGAAACCAAACCGTTTAAAAAACAATATATATATCTATGGCACATAGACATGGTCAGCAGTATCCCTATAGCCAGAGGGAAAGGAGGGTGAGGGGAAGTAGAAATGGGCAAAGTGGGGATAAATGGGGACAGGAAGAGACTTGATTTTGGGTGGTTAGCTCACAATGCAGTATGCAGATGATGTTTTATTGAGTTGTACACTTGAAACCTGTATGGTTTTATTAATCAGTGTCACCTCAGTAAATTAATTTTTTCTTTTTAACCTGCAATGAAATACCACTTCACACTGGTCAGGATGGCCATCATTAACAAATCAACAGACAACAAATGCTGGCGAGGTATGGGGGAAAGGGATCTCTGGGGCACTTTTGGCGGGGATGCAGACTGTTGTGGCTGCTGTGGAAAACAGTATTTCCTCAAAAACCAAAAATGGAACTGCCTTTTAACTTGGTGATTCCACTGCTGGGATTATACCCTAAGAATACTGAAACACCAATTCAAAAGAATTTAATGTATCCCAATGCTCATAGCTGCACAATTTACAATAGCCAAGTGCTGGAAGCAGCCTAAGTGCCCATCAGTAAATGAGTGGATCAAAAAGCTGTGGTACATTTACACAATGCAATACTATGCAGCAGAGAGAAAGAAGAAACTCAATAAATTAAATTTAAAAAGGAAAAAGGAAGAAGAAGCAGCCAAACATTTTAAATTTGACTTTGCTTTCTGTGCCTAGGTTGGAGCAAACACCATGGATAATCCTCTGTTGAAGTACAGTGCAAAGGATTACTTCTTTAAAGCAGCCCTCTGTCACTTCATAGTCGATGAGTTGAATGCCAAGGTAAGGAGTCAGTCCTTTAGTACTAGTTTACTGATACACATTACCCATGAGAGAAGGTCTCACTCCAGTACTGTGTTGTTCTTGATATCACTTCATTTGGGTGATACTTGTTAGTTGCGAGACTAAACTAAGTACCTTAGAAATAATAATAATAATATGGTATATGCCTCAGCTGTAATCTTGTAACAGCTGCTTAAGCTGTTCTCTTAAAGTTCCCTGGTAGCCATATTTCCTTCAGTAGTTTTGCCTTAAAGAAATTAGTGAGCCTAGGGGGAGATAATAAAAGTAGAATACCTTCCTTTTTAAAAAAGTTAGAAATGTAATTGTAATGAGAATTGTGAGAAGGTGAAAAGCCAAGTGAAAGAGTGACAAGAGGCACAGAGAGTTGGGTAACCTTGTTGTTTTTAGTTGGAAGTGGAACAACAGGATTAAAACCACTAAAAGGAAAAGCATTCTTCCCTCTACCCTTGAACAATGGTCTAAGTGATTTTTGGGGGGACGCAGTACAGTGTTAAGGACAAATTTCATTTAATGAATGCCAACAGATACTGGTCTATGAGTTTTCGGTAAATTACCTAATTTATTCTTAACTGAAATTGAAAATCAGAATAAATAGGATCCCTATGTTAATTTTAATGTTGAATTTAACACCCTACTTCTTACACACTTAAATAGAATGTAGACAAGTCTTAACTCAAGTTAATAGAATGTTTAATGCTTTGTTTCCTGGTTTAGTGAGTCAAATATTAACAAATGGTTTTTCTCTCTCAGCTTGCTCTTGAGAAATATGAGGAAATGTTTCCAGCATTTACTGATTCAAGAGAATGCAAATTATTGAAAGTAAGTAGTGTTAGAACTTTGAAGAAAAAAAGCCTTTGCTGTCAGGTGGAACTGTGTATGGAGTGAAGTTCTAATTCTGTGAAGTCTGCTGAACAGTCTTTCCTGCTTTTGTGTTAATAGATTTCAAATGCTACTAAGAGTCAGGGACATAGCATTGTGTTTTGAAGCAGGCAATTCAGAAATGTTAACACAATTACCGGATTCATGATTTTGTGTAATTCTGTATTTGTACTTGAATTCATTTCTTCAATTTTGTAAAGTATTTGGCAATATCAGTAAATGTGATACTAAGGCTGTTTCTCTATTTAAAATATCTTTATTCAGAGATAGAACTTTCTAGCATACCAAACTAAATTTTTCATATTTATGTTATTAGAAACTTCTAGAAGCTCATGAAGAACAGAACAGTGAAGCTTATACTGAAGCAGTAAGTTATGTCTTTGTGATATAGTACATTGTTCAAAAGTTTAACTTACAGAAACTTCTTTTTCTTTTCATTGTGTAAATGCTGAACATTTATTTTAACATTATTCTAGTATACTGAAATTGTTTTCCAAAGGTCATGTTTTATATATTCCACAAACCTATACAATTATACAGCTTCATTAGCCATGGTAAATTTAGCTGTGAGACAAATTCAAGAAAAAAATACCATGTGTTACAATTTGCTTTTTTAAGACTGTTTTCTTTTGAAAATAGTCTGCTCCATAAATAAGTGTAAAGTAAAATCAGTTAAATGCAATTTAAAATATGACAATATATTCCTGACGTAAAATAAATGGAAATTTTCTTTATATTCATCAATCTTCCATTTTCCTATCTTTTGCTATCTTATGCTTAGAATCAAAAGTTTCTCCATATCTGCCATTAACATATTCATCATAGCTTTGAAACAATAGCAGAAAGAAATGTTCTCCCATTTAACTTTTGCTACAAAACTATTTTCATCTTATTGAAATGTCATTGTTTTAGTAGTGTGTTGAAATGAGTTAAAGGAGTTCTGCTTTCATACATGCAATGAATATTGCAACACCTTTAATTTTCCATGTTCCCATCTAAGTCTTATACATTGTCTAATTTCCTGTCACATTAAATGTGCTCCTCTTCCAATTATAAAGGCTGTTAGGAATTTTTGTTATCACAAGTTAGCACCCAGAGCAATATAAAAGGCACAGAAACTTAATAGCTCCATCAAAATAGGCAGAGGATAATGAAAAAATAAGCAAATTTTAATAAAGAAAGTTCAGAACTGGATTGAATAATTTTAAATGAAAAAAGTTGGTAGATTATCACTATATATATTTAAACAGCTGTTTTGTTTTGATTGTATCTCAGTGGACTAATTCCTATTCCTCTAACCTTAAACTAGGTGAAGGAATTTGACTCAATATCTCGCTTGGATCAGTGGCTTACTACAATGTTGCTTCGTATCAAAAAGTCCATTCAAGGGGATGGAGAAGGAGATGGAGACCTAAAGTGAAACAATTATAAGTCTTTGTGGCATGCAGTTAACCTCTCTTTAGTTTCCTCTTAGGGCCAAGTGATCTTTATAGGATGCCCATTTAATGGCTTAATTTTGTTGCCCATGAGCTTAATGATGTTTGTGTGGTTTTCAAGTTGTGTCAATGTTAAACAGATGGGTAAGAAACTCCTGTGTATACTATGGGTATAATTGGTTATTTCATGTTTGCCAAAGTCCTTAGAGTTTTCTTAGAACTACTTCAGAATTTTCTTCTTAATATTTGATGTTTGCAGAACCCATGTTTAATTTTGCCACATATTTTTCTGTTTTTTTTTTCTTGAACTTGAGTACCCAACCCAATTGTTCTAATTGATGCTTTGCATATTCTCTGTAACTTTGCATCTGGATATGTTCTCTAAGTATATGCGTTTAGTTTAGGGTGGTTGTTAAGAATAAGTTTATGACTTTATTAGAAATTTTTTGTTGTTATCTTGTGATTCTTTTGATGTTGCTAATGACTAGTTTCTTTGCTTTTGATATTGTTCCTTATGCCAATATGCATGTGAAAATTCAGAACAGCCAGGGTCTGCCTGCATCACTTACACTGTGAGAAAAGGGGACTTCCTGGTGTCACTTGCTTGTGCGTGAATGAATGTCAAGGTGGGTTCGACTGCTTTGTATTTATATACACAGGCACAGACACACAAATATGTAAAATCTGTGAGAAACAGAACTTTTCCTTTTCCTAGACACAGTTTCCACTTTTAGTTGGGGTAAAAAATCCCTGTTTATATTCACATAAAGGTGTTTTAACTGGCACATGCCTGTTTTTTCATGTTCATATTCTTTCCCATTGAGATGGCATCCTTCCTATATCCACAGTCATGTACATCCTCATTGAGAAAGTATTTCAGTAATTTTAGTCATTTATTGAACATGATGGGTTAGGTAGGGTAAACATAGTAGAGAGGCTTATTATATGCCTCCAAATAGCTTCTGAGGGGACTTGACTTTCCTCTTGCTGATGGAATTGTTTTAGCTTTTGTGTTTGAACTTTGAACTCTGTCCTTTTCCTTTGTTTTACATTACTAACATGTGCTCTATTTATGATCCTGATCCCATTATGTTACATGCTGACATTATATTTTAGACTTGGCCTTGTTTCTTGAACCTCCTCTATGCATATTTTTAGGCTTAAATTATTTATGTTTCATATGCATCTGTTGCCAGAGATAGCCTATGTTTCTTTCTAAATTGTGCTGCTTTCATTAATGACAGGTGGTGAAATTCCCCATCTTATGTTAGATAGTAACATAAGATAGTATTTAAATGATGTTTTCATTTTGGGGTTTTTTTTTTTAATTATTTATTTATTTTTAGAGAGGGGAAGAGGGGGTGAGAAACATTGATGTAAGAGAGAGAAACATCAATAGGTTGCCTCTCATATGCGCTCTATTCAGTGACTGAACCTGCTACTCAGACATGTGCCCTAACCGGGGACCTTTTACTTTGAGGGATGATGCCCAACCAACTGAACCACACCAGTCAGGGCTGATGTTTTCATTTTTGGATGGTCCTCAATGTGGGATTAAGGGCCAGAAGTAGAATAGGTGTGCCCAGACCAAGGGCACAGTGAGAAGGAAGGTTTGGGAATAGTGAATAGGTTAGTCTGGGATAAAGGAGAAAGTAGCAGTAAAGAAAGTTGAGCCCTGGCTGATGTGGCTCAGTGGATTGAGTGCTAGCCTGCAAACCAAAAGGTCGCTGTTCGATTCCCAGTTAGGGCACAAGTCTGGGTTGTAGGCTAGGTCCCTGATTGGGGTGTGTGAGAGGCAGCCAATCAGTGTTTATCTACTTGCACATCGATGTTTCTCTCCCTCTTTTTCCCTTCCTTCCCTTTTCTCTGAAAGGAAATAAAATCTTTAAAAAAGAAATAATTAAAAAAATAAAAGGAAGGTTGAAAGGGCCAGCTGAGGGCATATTGTGGAGGCTCTTTCTCAGGTGGCTGTGAGGATTCCCTGGCTGTAGTTGTAGAGTGATGTGCGCAAGGTGGGCTGATGGAGAGGAAGGTTAGTGGTTTCATAGTATCAGCTGAGAGCAGAGGGACTGGACCAGAAGACATGGACACTCTGGGTGTTGGACCCCGGAATCTGCTGAGTATTTCTTTTTCCCTTCAGAAGTCAGGGACTCTTAAAGCTGGCTATCACTGATAGTACAATTTGGAATGAAGTTCATTTGGTACTTTATTTCCTGTTGGAATCTCTTATGAAAATGTTATAGAGAGAAAAGTGGATTTTTGTTGCTTTACCTAATCTGTTTCACAACCATCCAAATGTACTTTGTAAAAAGTTTTTCTAAATGCACTTCTGTGAAAGTGAGGCATGGACAGTGCTTTTGTAGCCCATGTCCTCCAGCCATAAGTCTCTGCCACCTGGAGAGCATTTAAATCCTAGCCAGCCAGCATGCTTTTATCACTAGTCTAAAAAGTGTGTTTCCACTTGTTGAAAGAACCTTCTGGTCTGACCACTTAAAGTAAAAACCAAATGCTTTCTTTAATGGCAAATCCATTTAGCTTTTATTATGATCCCCTAATAAAACCATGTGAAAAAGAGGTAGTTTTTAAAAATAATATTGGCAACATTTTATGTCAGAGACTTGCCTATTTTGAAATGAACAGTGGAATCAGTGTCTGAGTTAAAGATTTTTTTTTAATATTTCACAGGAAAGAGTAAAAATAAGTGTAATGACTAGAACAGACCTGCTAGAAAGTGAAAGGAAAATAAGAGGGAAAAAATTCCATTAACAGTATCCAAACATCCCTCCTTGAAATGTTCCACTGTCGAATGTAGGATCATGAACAAAACATGGTGACTGTTTATGTTACAGTTCTTGTATTTTAGCAAATCCGGGGTTAGTTCATGGTCAAAGTCAGTTAAAATTTCTTACAGGAAAGCTTTGCTTTTGTGGCAACATTTTTATAGCTTGTGTGAGTTCTTTTTTTGTGTAATGATTTGAAAACAAAATTTTTGCACAGTTGTGACTGTTATGATGGTGTGACTATAATCAAAAAGTGTGCATTTGTTTCCTTTGATACTTTGCATTTAAAGTATCTAAATGCAAACCTCTGTGGCTTTCTTTGGAGGGTTGCGCAGCACAGCATTGCTGTCTGTGACCCGCCGCCAATAGTATGCTAGCAGATTCCTGCCTGTGAAGTTCTGAGTTGGTCACTGTGGTGTTTTCCTCTCTCATACTCTCATGTGGAGGACTGTATTATGAAAACTAACCATAAACCTACCTTAGCAGAAAAGAGTATGTATGTTTTATGTGAACCTGTAAATAAAATGGAAATTATGAGTAATATTTTGACACATCTTTTCTACCTAAATTTACACAGGTCATGAGTAGGTTCCTTTCTTGAAGTTATTCCTGTTCAGTGTAAGGCAATAAGCATTAATATTATCTAGGCTTTTTGACTATCCTTTGAAACATGAGTTTGACTATGCTAAAATCTTTTACTTTTTGGAAATTCAGGGAACTGTAATGATTTTGCAAGCTAAGGGTTTATGAAAGAAGCCCTGGTTATAGTCTGTTGATAGTCTGCTAAATTTGCACAATGACTTTGTAAGCCTCACATTCTCATCCCTATTTGTTGCCCCGATAGAATGCTGCTTGCATCCTTTGGGCTTGCAAAGTTGAGGGAGGATTGGTTCACAGAAAACTGCTAGGTGGGAGAGGGGAGAAGGAGGGGGAAGGAACCCTGAAGTCACTCAACTCTTTTGGCATTTATCGGACTTGCAGATGTCTGTACAGGGTTAGCACATGCCCTTGGGCAAGGTTGAGCCCACTGGCCACTATGGAGGAAAGGGGTGCCATGTGGGGTAGTACTATGGGTCAGCTCATCCTAAGAGCAATGTTCAGGTCATTGAGCATATTCTCAACTTAAAGATAATTCACAGCAAATTTTGAAAAAAAGAATGGAACAGACCATCCCAACCTAGGAATTCTGAGAAGTTGTTGATCATTTAATGTTTAGTTTATCTCAGAATCATTATTTCCTATCAGAAGCCACTATGGTGGTTAAAAAACCTAGTTTTGCCAGCCTTGGTATGAGTCCTGTACAGATTGACAAAGGTAAGTGAGTGGGTTCTGGGGCTTGACTAGGTGACATGCTAGGTAGCCCCTGACCTGTGTTTGTAGCTTGCTCAGTCGTATCTGCCCCCATTTAGGTATATGTGAACAAATGATCCTTTGCACAAGTGCCCTCCCCTACTGAAATAAAATATTTTTACTTCAGGTCACACTGTCAAGTTTAATTAAAGGGATGATCACTCGTTTGGTCTCAAAAAATGTCCCTGTGTGACAAAGTATAAATTTAACAAGTTATAATTAAATTGTAACTTAACATCAAATTTGTTGGTTTGGATTATCATCTGATTTTATAGCAAAATCACATTTGTTAAAATTACCTTTAATAAAGGTCTTCTCCTACCACATGATCCATTTTTTCCCAAATTGTAAAACAAAAATTTTGGTAAGACTAAAATCAGCAGAGATCTTTGGAGTTCAGGCTGAGACTATTTCCCACATTATGGGTGAAAGGGACTAAATCACTCCCTTAATTCCCTATTCTGAGGCTCTAGGAGAAGCAGCCAGCACCAAGGGCACTTTCCCAATCATGGATTTAGGACTGACATAGTGATATGATAGCTTGCTTTCACTCAGGGAGACTGTACTTGGATTAAGAGAAATAGGGGAGATGCCTCACAAATCCCTCATTGATGACTCTTCCACAGGGTTAACCGATTGCTAATCTCAGAGGCAGCTTTACGTTCCCAAGAAGCAAAGAAATAGATATACTGGAGAAGTAAGTCTCTATGATGCAAACTTAAACACAACATTGAGAAAACTGGTCAACTTACACGCTCCACAGCACCAGCTGCACAGGTTAGTTCTATACAAGCAGAGGTTAGTGTTACTTATCACCAGGCCTTTTACTTCTAAAGAATAAGTATGCAGTTCACATAGTTATAACTAAAGAGATTAATTCCAGGACTATAGTCTTGATTTTAAACTTTATTATCCATGAAAATTAAGGAAATTATACTTGTTTCAATCTGCAGAGCCTAAATTTTAATAATGGGGAAAAAACTTGCAAAACTATTTTACAAACATTTATTAACACATTAAATGACTTTTTATAGAATTTCTAAAGAAAAATTTAAGACAAAAATTCATCTAGTAGGTAACAAAATAATCTATTATTTAAATTCCTTCTCATTAAGATGACTTTACTCCATGAAACAGTACATCAGTTGAGCAGGTTCATTCTCTTACCAAGAATAAAATGGCTACGTAACGGTTACTATTTGTTGTTGTTCTGTAACACAATTAGGATATATTGTCCTAATTGAATTTGAACTAGTTCAGTACCACTGTTCTTTAAGAGCAGATGTGAAACATGTTATCAGCACCTAAAACACACCTTATAGTGGCTTTAGTATGTAACATGTTATAAATTGGAACAAAATAAGCACATAGGAAGAAAGTTTTCCCTCATTAATGTTTCTGGAATGGTGTAGCTATGTCTTCATTCTGGAACTTATGGATAAGTTCTTTCTCTTAGAAATGAAAGTGTTTTCACAGTAAGTTAATAAATTAAAATGTAGAAAAACTGGCACACAGAATTCCCTTTTAAGGCTGTCTTTAAATTAATATATATGTTTAGGGTTACTTATGAGTCACAACTACATACAAAAGCCACTGGAACCAAGAATCAAGCTTAGTAAATACAGCAGAATTATCTTTTCATTGCAAATTCATTAACTCCAGCATAACACAGGCAAAGGGGCATTTACGACAAATTATTGGTTCTCCACAATCTACTTTTAAGGCATAATCAATGATGTGTGCCAAGGCTTTTGGTCCCTTTGCTATATTCTCACATGCCCCTAAAGAAACAAATGTGTAAGTTTGGGTTTCTGAAAGTTACAGAAATTAGTCAGAAAAGACAGAAATACTAATACTCTGTGCTCTAACATTTGCCATAATCACCTCATTGCTCCTGGTCAGTAAAATAACAGTTTCAAGTGTTATAAACCCTGTCGCTTAATTTTTCATACCTCTGCAAAAAAAAAAAAAAAGAAAGAAAGAAAGAAAGAAAAAAAGAAAAAAAAAAAACTATAGATTGCTACTTAAAATCTTCGGTAGGACATATTTTACCTTATTAGGTTTTTAGGAATGAAACTGAACAGCCACATCTCATTTCAAAAGCTATTGTGTGACAAATTTCCTAGCTGTGTATGTGTTGTGAGTAGGGGTTATACTAAGCTGTCTGCAAGTGTCGTTCCTTTTTTAGTGTGGGTGTGAGGGAGTGGAAGAAAATGAATTCAGTAATTCATTTCTTCAGTCCCATTCAAGAGTCCCTTCAGCAAATCTGATTTGCTTCAATTCGACAGGAAAGAAACAATTAATACATGGCCCCAGTTTTATTTCAGCTTATTAGAAAAATATCTTAAAAATTTTAGAGAAATAAACCCACATGGGAGTATAAGGCAGGCTGAGAGATCAGGGAGACCATTAAAAGCAAATTCATGAGCTGGATCAATGCTGTGTACTCTATTATTAAGGTAAATAGTTGTCTAAACTTAACAAATATCAAGGTACTCAAGCATTAGAATGATTAATGCATATAGCAGCCTACACCAGAATTAGGTGAGGTTATATTAATTGCCTTATGTGTTGATAAAGTGTAGCTGGGATCGTGCAGATCAGGTTTTTTTAAGGGAAAATTTTAAAAATGTTTTGATAAAAACGTGCAAGTTATCAAAATTTAGGAAAATCAGAAGCCATTCTTGCCTACTTCTTTGCCTATTTCTTAGCTCCTGACATCATCTTGCATACACTATCACACAAGGTGCAGGATGGGACCTGCTTGGCAGGTCATTTCCAGCTCTTATTCCATATTGGTCAAAGAGTGAAGTTGTGTGGGTATCAGATGTGTCTGTGGAGTCAGCTCACTAAGCTCACTGATGGTGGTGGCCAGCAGAGCATCCTGGGACACCACAGAATTGTCTGACTTGCAGGCTGTGTCTACAGAACTATTCTCATGTACAGTAGATACGCTGCCTTGGACTGTGGCCAGGTTGTGAAAGTGGTTATTTTCTGCAAAAGACAGCAATTTATCTGAAAGTTTGGATGATGCATATTCTTCATCAGGCTGTTCAGTTTTATGCCCTTCATCATTCTTGGGTGAGCCATCTACAATAACAAGGAAAGACTTCCATGGCGTATTCTTATCATGTACCTATAAATGAAACACAAAAGTCACTGAATGTGTCTTGGACAAATATCTATAAATCTTCCAATTCACAGCTATTTTTCTTTTTTTAATCCTCATCCAAGGATATTTTTTTTTAATGATTTTAGAGAGGAAGGTGGGGAGGGGGAGAGAGAGACAGACAGATATCAGTGTGAGTGAGAAACAGCAACCGGTTGCCTCCAGTACACACCCCAACTGGGGACTGAACCCACAACCTAGGTATGTGCCTTGACCAGGAACCAAACCTGCAACCTTTTGGTGCACAGGACAATGCTTCAACCAACTGAGCCAACCTGACTAGGGCCACAAATACTTACTAAACGCATCTTTAAAACAAGTCTCTCTTCAACCTAAATTTCTACTTCAGCCTAAATTTCTACTTCTCTTTACTAATTGCCAAGTATCTTTCTACCTACCACTACTGCTGCTGTTAGAAAGTGTCTATAGACCTCAAGACTTGGCTCTTCACTCATTCACACTGTGAATGTGCTCACAGCAGAGAAAACCTGAGGAAGAAAATACCTGTTGTTTGTCTTCTATAACCACCTTATGGAATAACAGTTATTTCTGACTGTCTAGGGTTACGCATACCCAAGAACCAGCAATGTGTTATTCTTAAGCCATACTGTTGCTTACTGAGGTGTGCCGCCGGAGAGTGGACTTGTCAGTAAACGTCCGTCCACATGCGTTACACATGAATGGTTTCTCTCCTGTGTGGATCCGATGGTGGCGCTGGAGAGCATTGAGCTGGGTGAACTGCTTACCACACTGGTCACAACAGTAGGGACGTTCTCCTGAGGCAGGAAGAGAAGAAAACTGGTTGATCTCATTAGCCTGGTGTATTTAATTCTGACTACAAAACTAAATAACACTGTTTGTAAACCACTGGAAATTATCAGCATTCCACCATAAAGAAGATCAGTTGAGGGTCAACTGACAGGTACAAATCAGTCCTCTATACATGTTTCCCTGATCCAAAAGTAGTGTTCCGTGCAACCATCTGTAAGCCAATAATGGCATAAAGTGAAGAGCATCCCCCACTTTCCGAAAGTTCATGTTACATTTTTTTCAGTTAGTGAAAACAGGTACTAATATAGGTCTTTCATAAAAGCAAAGTGGCCCAACACGAACTTCTGAAGAGCAGGAATCCCTGTAATACCAACAGTTTATGCCCTACACCAAAAAAAGGGCCAAATTCATACTTGTAGCTCATATTACATCTACAGAAATTTCACCTAGTTCCATAGTTAGGGATGTAAAATTCCCACATCCCATCATCGAATTTGCATGCATGTGCATATACACTAATATGTATAGATTATCCCTAATTCTAACCTGAAAATGTTAAAATGTTTACACACCCATACCTTTCAGTTTCTCAAGAGCCAGAAACTGGAAACTGAAAAATTTAAAAATAGTATTATGACATGCAGAGTTTCATGAAAGATTTTTCCTAAAGCTAAATTCCAATTTTTCTAGTTAAGTCAAAAACCTTTGGGATATTCCTCTTGGTACACTGAACTCCCTTCTCTACTGACATTTCAGCCATACCTGTGTGGACTTTAATATGCTGGTAAAGTGAATTCCGCTGGGCAAAAGTCCTGAAACAAACTTCACATTTAAAGGGTTTGGATCCAGTATGGATTCTATTGTGATGTTTTAAATATTCCTTAGAAGCAAAACTCTTGCCACATGTTTCACACATAAAAGGTCTTTCACCTACATGACAAGATGAAACAAAAAGTTAGAAATGATACAGGCACTAGAACACACAGGTAAGAGTGGATCCAAACTCTAAAACCCATATGAACTCCAACAGTGCAGGCAGCCTGTTACATTTTCTAGTTAAAAGTGTCATAAAACATCTGTTCATGTAAGATGCATGCTACTTGCTGAAAATTGGGATAAAATATCCTTGGAAATCGCAAGAAAGATTCCATTAGCCAGCTCACATTTTGATAATTTAGTCATTTCAAACAATTGTACAACTTGTTTGGAGAAACTGTTAGATTCTTCTCAAGGTACTTGTGTGGATCTTTTTCAGAATAAAAAATAAAAGTATTTCTTGAAAGGGAGAGGAAGTTTACATTGGCTGTACATGCATAATTATTCTAGAGTAGCAACTCCCAAGCACTTCGGATTGGATTACAAAACAAGGAAAAAATGGTTAAATACCACTTCACATTGTGTAGTTGGAATCCTTTAATTCTACAAATCAGACTCATTAATAGGTGTATTCCTGATTTTACAAACATCAAAATAAAAATACTGGGTTTAATAAATTCTGAATATATTAATATTTTCATCAAATGATTCACTCTAACTTAATCTTTCAGTTGTGACCTGACTTCACCTCTATCCCCAAGCATCCATTACACACAAATTTTGTTCATTTTACAGTCTAGTAATTCACATCATTAGATGTCTCATCTCTGCCTCACTTGCATTTGAACTTGAGGAACATACGACAGTGTTTAGAAGTAAAAATATTAAAAATACAACCAATTAAGGAACTGGATTAGCATGATAATTACACTATACAACAGATTATGTATACTTCTGTGCCAAACAATAGGGTTTTCTGAACCATGGGGTTACTGTGCTGAATCAGAATAAAGCCAACTTAAATTTTGTCCCTCTCATAATAAAATATCACAAAAATTTTGGAAAATGGAAATAAGGTAATTCCCACCTTGATACATCATTTAATTATTTTCTAGTCTTCTGTGCAGGTGTTCAATATAGTTGGGATTAGTTGTATGCTTTACTGTGCACTTTTCAAGTCAATATTCAAGTACAAGTGTTACTCAGAATGTTCAGAGCCCTCACCCTTAATGGCCATGGCATGAGCCAGGAGGGAAGATTTTCCTGTTTACTGAACCACTGTGGTTGAGTAAGCAGGTTGTTCCTAATGCTCTATTATTAGAAATACCAAGACGACGGAAAACAGAGCTTTTCTCATATTCTGAACAATTTCTTTAGGACAGGTGCCTGAAAATGGAATTTTGGGCTAAAGCAGTAGAAACTGTTTCATACCTTTTTGATACATAAGATGCACATGCCAGTTCCTACTACCTGTGCAAAAGGCCATCACCAAAAGCATATTTTATTCATTTTTGCTCGCTTTCTAAATGGGAAAGACAGATCATGGCTTTAACCTGTACCACTTTGGTAGATGCCAACTTCTAAATTAATAAATGGCAATTTTCTTCTACCACTAGGAAAGACATTCAATCACAACAGCAGGGGTATTTACCTGTGTGACACCTTTTATGATATATCAGCATGTGGTTCTGAGTGAATCTTGCACCACATTCATCACAGACAAAAGGTTTTTCCCCTGTATGAATTCTGAAAGTACAACATTCAGATGATAACTTAGGATGTATTTCAAACCTCACTTTGCAATTCAATTTCCACTCCAGCCTGCAAAGACAGTTTGTTCTGTGAGACCTAATGAGAATGACTAGAGTGAAGCCCATAATTTTCATCCCCAAATCCGCATTTGCACAAGGACAACTACGCATTTTCCCTTAAAACACTTAATGTCCACCCGCACCTGCCTTATGGTTTATTTTGTACAATATATTTAGGCGGAGACCATGCCTTTGCATATTTTTAAAAACACTAACAAGCATCATATAATATTTGTAAAGTTTTCTTATTCAGAATAATCAACCACAAACACTCTAGAACTATAGTCCTATGAAGAACCACGTGAGCAAAAAATTAACTATCATTTACTAATATGTATGACATAACTAGTCTAGAAAGAACTGTTCTCAAAATGCTGAAGAAACCTGGCTTCTGAAAATGCATAAAATGCATAAACATTTTAATTTTACAACTAGTATGAAGTAGATTATCAACCATGATTTACTGAGTACTTCCTAATAAGCCAAGTTTTTAAACTTGTTATATAGAGTAAAAGACTGAACACCATGCTACCACCCCAAAAACTAGCCCAAGTTTGAGGGCAGATCTAGAACAGGCTGGAAAACTGGATTTGAAACATACTAAGCACTGTAAGTAAACATTTAAAACAGTACCACCCACCTACGGGTTAACAAACAGAAAACACTGTCCTAATTCTGGGGTTTAGACTAACCAATAGCACAGTTTCCAAGCCCAGAGAATAAACATGACCAGGGAAGAGTCCAAAAGCCCTAAAATATCATCTCACTGAGCTCATTAATGGGACTGTGGGACCCAGATGGTCACAAGCCCATGTTCTAAATCAAATCAGGAAAAGAAAAATAAAGGTTATTAGCCTCAGATGTGGTGGAAAGCATATATACCAGAGGCTCCTCTGGGGATGGGAGAGCTCTGGCCTGCAGTTGCATGCCAGAAAAGACCTGTGGGGCCTGACTTGTTCAGCAGCTGTCTGCTGCCCTGGTCCTGTGTCCAGACTTCCATGCTGTGACCACAACAGGAGCTGGGAAATCCTCATCGGCCTGAGGCCTGCAGAACACTATGAGATTTCTGTAGTGTAGAACAAGACCATCTCATAGCACCTCTACCCATAAAGAATCCCCAACTTGTAGAGAGAACAAGTTATGAAGTGAAATGTAGCCACACTAGTCCAAATCCTAGAGCTACGTCAATTTCTAACACACATTTCAACAAAATTAAGTACACAAACCATATTCTGGAAAAAATTATTTTAAGAGGGTCTCTGCTATTGCCCACACCAATCGGCTTTAGCCAGGTGCACATACCTCATGTGGGTCTTCAGTGCAGAGGGCTGTGAGAACTTGGCCTCACACTCAGTGCAGCCATAGGGCTTGTGGCCCGTGTGTGTCCGCTCATGGAGCCGTAGGGCCGTCTTAGAACTCAGGCCCTTGCCACACTGCTGGCAGTGGTGACGCTCACCACCCCCCTCATGGACCTGTACCACGTGCCGCTTGACATCCTTCTTCCTCTTGAATTTCTTCCCACAGAACTCACATGGGAAGTGGCGCTCACTGCTGTGTACGTGACGCTGGTGGCTCTTCAGGTTGCAGCGGTTGGCGAAGGTCTGGCCACAGGTATCACAGCGGTGAACCACCTCAGTGGCCACTCCATGGTAGTGCCTGATGTGCTTCAGGAAGCTCTTCTCATACAAAAAGGCCTTTTCACAGATAGTGCACTTAAAGTTGCTCTTCCTCTTCTCCTCACCCTCCTCCTCCTCCTCCCCGTGCCTTGCCTTCTGCAGCACCTCTCCCACCTCCACTTCAGCACTGAAATCCTCATTTTTTGTTACTGGCTCCATCTCTGTACCCACAGTGTCTGGGCTGGGTTCTTGTGGCCACCTGTAGTCCCCCACATCATCCTCAGCACTTTTCTGCTGTTCTCGGAGTCTTCTTGTATATTTCTTTTTAGGAATTTCCACAAATACCTTTCTGCCAGCCAGCCTTCCACTAGCTCTTCTGATTTTGGAGTAGGAAGGCTTAACTACATCTTTCTTCTTATCTGGTTTCTCCTTGGACTTCCTTGGGGGCATAACTGGCAACATGCCGTTGCTGATTCTCTGCACTAAGGGGTCTGAGGAGTCCATAAGGCCATTGGCAAGAGGACTGTCCACAGCCACACTTGCTGCAGTATCAGGAGTAACACTGCCCTGGGAGCCACTGCTCCCTTCCACCTCCTGAGACTCAGAGAAATTCTGCAACTCCAAAAGTACTGACTCTAACATCTGTTTCTTTAATTGAAAACAAGTTTCTGATAAGTCTAAACATTTTAGCTTTTCAGCCATTTCCAGCATTCGCTGCACCCGATCTTCTTCTACCTGTACCTTTGCAGTGTAAACAAACTCAAGAAATGAAGCAAAGTCAACAACTTGCACTTCATTTAAGTAGACATTAGTCCTACTGCCATCCACAGTCTTCTCATTAAGGAACATTTCCTTAAAAAATTTGCTGGTGGCTGCCAGCACTGCCTTATGGGCCATGAATTCTTTGCGGACACCCTGGTATTCCACGCTGACAGTCACATCACATAGGTGACCCAGAAGGCGTAGTTGATGCATTTCATGCAGAAGATTAACCGGTGAGGATTTGGATTCCAGCAGAACTGCACCACTTTCCATGTTTCTTCTTTCTAAAAATAGCTTTGAAAACAAAAACGAATTATTTCATGTATGAGCAACTACTGAATTAAAAGGATTAAAAGTTATGAAGATTATTTGTTCTTTAGAGAATATAAACTTAGCCTAAACCTAACTTTTCTCATGTGAAGAATGAAATCACACTTCAGTTAGCAGTTTTCTGACGTGAAGTCCTGATGTACCTTCATAAGATAATTTGCAAGAAAAAAATAAGCACATTACTAAGATCTCACCCAAGGATACACATAAATGATTAAAACTATGATTAATGAAATACATTAAGGTAGTAAATTTGCTAGGTCATTTTCAAATTTGTTTAGACACAGCCCTAAAATTTTAAAAGAATTTATAGCAACAATAATTCTAGTTCTTTGATCAGGAAACTAAACAAAACACATGGCTGATCTGGGACCAAACCTTAGAGAAGCATGTCTGTCTTTGAAAACAACGGAATTATTAAAAAACCTAACTATTTCATGGTGAAAACTTCATAGAAATTTAGTCAACAACTCATACCACTTCTGACAGCCCAAAACACCTCAGAATTTGAATTAGTGTTAACTCTACTGAAGTAATGCAAGTTCTGTAGCTTTAACTAGCTGCTTTACCTTGAGTAAGTAAATTTTCTGAACCTTACTTTGCTTGCTCCTTTGTAGAAGGCTGGCAGGCTGTTGTGAGGCTTCAGTGAGTACAAATATTTCAAACGCTTGCAGCCACACCTAAAACTTGTTGGCTAGCTGGTATAGGCTTCCCATGCACCAGGCCTATGTGCTGTTAACCCTATTTCACAGATGACAAGGGAACTATCAAGGTAAGTGGTTGGGCTGGGACTTCATCTTGGGCCTGATGGGACTCTGGACTCACATGAAACTGCTCAGTACATCCCTCACCTTGGCCTTGCCAAATGCAAAGAGCTGCTTTTACTCCCTCTGTGGGCACTGTAGATTTCACACCCATCCCACCCCGAGGTCCCTTCTCCTTGCTTTCCTTGGTACCCAACACCATCTTGGGTCATTTCATTTGCTTTGCTTGTTCCGTCACCTCAGACTCCCTGATATGTGCTTTCTCCTGAAGGTTCACCCCCAGGCTTCTATTCTTCAGTCTCCTTCCTCTTCCAAGTTTGCCTTTGTTCCTAAATTTCCACCCATCCATCCAAAGTGCCCACCTTACTTCTTAACCTCCTTCTGCCAGATCTTAAATGTCATTTTCAGACTCCATGTGTCATCTTCCCTGAAAACCAGTCTCACCTCTCCCCACTTCTCCAGTCCCATCAATGACACCTGAGGCTACAACTGGCTCCCTTAAACCACCAGCATCCGGCCCTCAACATGAAAAACGACTGCACTCTGAGATTTAACTGTTAAAATGACATCTACAAGACTTGAGCAGTATCACCTGAAGAAGACTCCACAGTAAACAGAAAATACTTACCAAAACTAAGTTAAATCTATATGAGAGGTTCATGGGGTGGTGGAATGCTAACACAGGGACTATCACTGATTTCAACCCGTGTTGGGAGAATTGGCAGGAGATTCGTCTCTTAAGCCTGATGCTCAATACTCACCAGCAGCCCTCCACTTCTCCAAACTTCTGCCGACCTGGCCCTGGGGCAAGATGTGTGAGCTTACAAGGGGGGCCTGATACTGATTTAGAAGTCAAAGTTGTTTCTGGACACGATTTCCCATTTTGCACGAATAGGGTAATAGAAGCAGTAATCACGACAACAGAACATTTCGGCTTGGGTGACGGCTGCATCTCCCATTGTAAATGGTACCCTGGCAACATCTCTTTTCCGGGGCATCGCCCTACCGTCAGCCGATAGCCGCGGTCCTCCCCTCCATACTAGAAGGCTGCGGCTTTCCAGCCTGGCCTGAGCCTGACCGGGCCCCACGCCTGACAGCACCCAACCCCGGCCCCCCATAGGGAGCTCGCTGCCACCGCACTACTGACCCTCGTCCCCTGCGACCCGCACGTTTCCCAAGAACCGGGCCCCAGTTTCTGGCGGACCGCGTCCCAGCTGCGCCGCGGGCGTCCACTGCGCCCGCGCGATCGGGCCAGTTCCTCCCTCTTGGCCGCGCCTGCCCTCTCCCCCGGCTCTGGCTCCTGCACCTCTAAGGCCCGCAGCTCCTCCGGGAAGGGCCCGCAGGAACTGCGGAGAGGTGGTGACTGGGCGGGCCCGAGGGCCGAGTACTCACCTCCCAACAACTGCCGCCAACGCCGCCGCCGCCGCGCTTCCGCTGGACCAGGCCCGCGGGGTTGGCAGGCTTGCTGGGCGGGGCGCGGCACGGGCGCAGGCGCCGCGGATTGGCCGCCGCAGGCCACTGCTAGGCTCCGCCCCTTCTCGGGGCAGCAGCTGTACTTAAGCGCGCCAATGTCAATTGCGGAGGCCTTTCGGCCAGAGTTACGTGAGCCGACAAACATAGGGGTTCCGCATCCAGCCTGCGGTGCAAGATTGCGTCACTGGCCGCGAGCCAAGGTGTGAGCCTGCGCAGAAGGCAGCGGAGGCGCCAATGCGGCTGAGGCGTGGCGCAGGCGGGGTGGGCAGCCTCAGAAGGATACGAGAGTGGCCTGGCGTGTTGTCACGTTTGGGTTTATCCCAGCTGCTTGCTCTGCAGCCTGCGTGCTGTGCGCGGCACAGTCCTGAGTTCTCCATCGAGAGGTGGGTCAACAACTAGATCCACTGGCATCCAGGTACCGAGTAGCGGCAGGTGCCCTGCGGGCCTCCTCCGGCTGGCGGGCAGCGGACAAAGCTCCTCCACGCTCCGGAGGGCGCCTACTTGGCAGCGGGCATCCTCTTACTCTGGGTTGCACGATTGTTCTGGGAGTCCCCAGCCAAGCACATGGTTTGATTGTTATGGAACTACCCCCAAAGACCCATCAGCTCCTCAGTGGAAGATAATTTATGCCCCGGCAGTCTTTGAGTCCTTCAGCTCAAGACCCTGATGCTTCCACCCATTCTTAAGCTTTTCTAATCAAAACCTTGCTTTGCAAGACTCGACAGAAATCAAACTTCCAGTTTTGTTAATTCTGACCTTGGCATGCTGCATGTAGCCACTGCTAAATAAAGCTTTGCGAGGCTATGTTCTCCTTTACTGCAGCCAGCAGTACACTCAGCTTTGTCTCATCTGCAGGTTGTGTCTAATGTTTGGGAGTGTAAGACAAACATTAAGAGGCTTAATACTTCCTGTTGAAAATAAGGGAAGTCATACTCTTCTTTGAGTATGTACTTTAGAAAATTGATGATTGTAAATGCAATAATGTGCTGAATAACAATGGTTCAGTCAATAACTGACCACATATAGGAAGGTGGTATATCATATAGCCTAGGTGTGTAAGTTCACTCTATGATGTTTGAAGAACTACGAAAAAGTGACAGAAGTCACCTAACTAGCATATCTCAGACTGTCAGTTAGTTGGCACAGGATTGAAGTTTATCCTCTATTTGAAAATGTACATAAATCCTTTTGAAGACTATTTATGCCTTGCCTCAACTTTATGGCCATATCTTTGAAATGTAAACATGCAGGGAGATAATGCCCTATTTCTCAATTTCCTTGAGAGGGTAGGAGCCTTAACTTCAGTTGGTGCCTTGTTCCAAATTACAAAATTGACTTATCACAAAGATACAAGAATTTTACTTTTCCTCTGGATAAAGCCAAATAGCTAACCTAGCTGGGAATCCCAATTACACATCTCCTTCCTGCTGTTTCTCCCAAACTGACCCTAAGTCTTGGGTTAAGGCTAATTATAATGAAAATAATAATAAGACTTGTTTAGTTCTTATAATGGGTGAATCGCCATGTCAAGCCTGTTACTGGTATTAGTCACTTACTACAAAATTCTATGAAGGTGTATTATTTTAAAAAAATTTAAAATATATTTTATTGATTATGCCATTACAGTTTGTCCCATTTTTGCTCCCTTTATTCCCCTCTGGCCCACACCCCCCTACCACCAATACACTCCCCCCCCTTAGTTCATGTCCATGAGTTCCACATATAAGTTCTTTGACTTCTCTATTTCCTATACTATTCTTAATCTCCCCCTGTCTATTTTGTACCTATTTATGCTTCTTATCCCCTCTATCTTTTCCCCCATTCTTCCCACTCCACCTACCTGCTGATAACCCTCCATGTGATCTCCATTTCTGTGGTTCTGTTCCTGTTCTATTGTTTGCTTAGTTTGTTTTTGTTTTTTT